>JAQMYG010000036.1:8069659-8080370 GCA_030014215.1 Clariallabes teugelsi | reverse complement strand
TCGTATCGCAATCGCAAATCGCAATTTTGACCTTAATAATCGCAATGTGACATTTTTCCCAAATCGTGCAGCCCTATAGCCTATTAAAAATGAAGGATGAACACTACGTTGGTTCCTAGATGAGCTCTACTTGGAAAACTAAGGGTACTTATCTAACTTAAAGGGTTCTACCTGAAGGACTAAGGGTGCCTAAGGTTGTTCAAAATCTAAAATAACCCTACTTGGAGAACGAGGCTTTTTTGGTCTTAAATTGGTTCTTCTTGGAGGATTAATGGTACTTTGGCATCCAAATGCGTTCAACCCGAGGTACTAAAGGTTCTACGTTGGGGATGAATGCTACTTTTGCTGTTAGAGGAGTTCTCCTGAGGGTGTGTACACTATTAAAAGAAGTGTAGAACTAAGTTTGGAGGACTAAAGGGTTCTTAGATTATTAAAAGTGTTCCACTTGGAGGATTAAGTAAATGAGTTCTCCATGGAGGACTAAAGGCTCTCAGGTTCCTTAAAGGGTTCTACTTGAACAACAGTTAAACCTGACTAAAATAAACACTAACGTATGAATATAAATGCGTAGCTGCACTACTCCTGTCACGGGGTCACGTCACGACCTCATGTGTTCAGCCTTACCTCGGATGCCGCTGTCGCAGATCCACACCAGGTCGTATTTGGCGCCCTCGTAACCTGGCATGAGGTTGTTTATCTTGGGGTTGATGCCAACCTTCTTACCACCTGACGGAGAGAGAGAGAGCGAGAGCGAGAGAGAGAGAGAGCGAGAGAGAGAAAAAGAGAGAGCGAGAGAAAGAAAGAGAGAGAGCGAGAGAGAGAGGGCACACGTCACTTCTCTGTTCTTCCTTTCATTTCCCCTCCGCAGACTTTTCTCACAAACGATGGAAAAACAAATCGGGCCTCGGGGTGAGTAGATATCAGACACGCTAACGGGCAGCGCAAATCTCTTGTGATGATCACATGCTGATTGGACGCAGTGTGTCATGTGATCATGTGACACTCGCTCAACTCTAATTTATTTATTTTTTATCAAAAACTTAGTTGACCAAAGTGCTGAACAATCCTAAAACAGCCGCAGACACAAAAACAGACAATAATAATAAAATGGAAATAAAACAATAAGCAAATAAATATATAAATAAAAAAATAAGGACCGCCCCTTTCTCTTTCCACAGCATTCATAAATTTTTTTGCTCACAAACTCGCTGCCGTGTTTCAATTAAATTTTATTTGTATAGCGCTTTTAACAATTGTCATTGTCGCAAAGCAGCTTTACACAATCAAAAGAATTATTTAAATTTGTGGAATGTGAATGTGTATGAATCAAAATGGTCAGATTGTCCCTGATGAACAAGCTGAGGGCGACATTTCGCATCTTGCGGTCACGTTTCTATTTTCTGCTGTGATGTTCCTCGTGCGACTCGTGGGGGGGGTGTTTGACGAGGCCCCCGGAGGGCGGAGGCACAGAGTTACTTCCTGCTCTTAATGAGCAAAAAAATCAATTTCCTCTCTCTGGGGCGCAGCCGGGGCGGGGGGCGAGAGAGAGAGAGCGAGAGAGCGAGCGTGAGACACACACACACACACACACACAGAAGTAGCAGCGCTCAGAGATCATAAACACGGCTCGGACTCTTCCTGAATGACTGCTAGCCGAGAACGAGACTCCTCCATTTCCTCAGTGCTAATAAATAATGCCCTCTCTCTCTCTCACACACACACACACACACACACACACACACACACACACACACACACACAAACCTTACCTATAAACAGGCGGGCGTCGACACTGGGGTATTTCCCCAGCAGCTTTTTACACACGTCGATGGCCGGATCGTCGTGATCTTGCACGCAGAGCAGAATTTCATACTGAGGGAAAAAAAACAAAAAAAACAAGGAATATAAGAAGAATATTCATAAAAATGACGAGTGATACCGTTATTGTCTCGGCCTCGTGCATCTAAATATAAAAAATAAATTTTTGAACATCGTTTTGTGCAGCCTGTACTTTTAGTTTGCTAATTAGGCCCAACCTTCCTTCCGTGGCTCCGAGATCATGTGACCTGAGACCTCATTATAAAATAACCATCGGACACGGAGCCGACTCGTGTCAATATTTAATAATTATTTTTAAAGCTGATTTTTTTTCCTGATCGCTCGGCCTGGATGAAAAAAAATTATTCATAAATAAATCTATAAAGATGATGTACCCGTTTAATAAAAGTGACATTTGTTACAGTGTTACACGAGCGTCCACTCACACGGCTTTGATGGAGTTTTGTAATGTTTTAAATGTTACGACTTTTACTGAAATATGGTCTTTATTTCCTGAGGAAACAGACTAAAGTTTCATTAGAGCAGTGTGTGCGTGCGTGCGTTTGTGTGTATGTGTGTGTATATATGTGTGTGTATATATGTGTGTGCGCGCGGGCGCTTGTACGTGTGTGTGTGTGTGTGTGTGTTTTGAACTTGTAAACTCCAATGGTGTAAGATCACAGGGACGTGTCCGCTAACAGGGTGTCAATTCCGCGCGCGCGCGCGTGTGTGTGTGTGTGTGTGTGTGTGTGTGTGTGTGTGTGTGTGTGTTTCTAACTAAAAGTAGCGCCTCTAAACACACACACAAAAAACCCCCCAGACAATTGGTTACAGCACTAGAGTATACAAGTACCTAAAGTACCTAAACAGACTCAATACTGTAACAGTAATCTGCTGCCCTCTGCATTAGCGAGTGTGTACCGTGACACACACACACACACACACACTATACTGTATATAATTAGTCAGCATCATGATACACACGCAGCGCCGAGTCGATCCGCATCACCATGTTGTAATGAGTTTTTTTTTTTCGTTACAATTGTTTAAAAAAATAAATTATATATAAATTTTTAATTCACGCCTACAACAGAGGACGCTGTGCTGCTTGCCGATGTGAATAGTTTAGAGAGCGCCACCTGTAGGATTATAGAGGAACTGCAAAAACATCCAAATAAATAAATATAAAACCACGCCCTCGGAGTCGGTGTGGAATCACGTCAGGTGACCAACTGAATCACGGTTGTTGTTTTTTCTTCATCTTTTCATTAAAAATGTAATTACACTATACCTCTAAAAGTATGTGCACCCCTGCCCATCACACTCAGACGCATGTCGAGCGCCGGGTACAGATTTATTGCCCCTCTGTGTTTGTTGCTACAAACGCACTCCCACTCTTCTCTTATCTGTGAATAAGATGTTGGTGTGTGTGTGTGTGTGTGTGTGTGTGTGTGTGTGTGAGAAGATTTGTGTTCACACACACACACGAAGGGTTCAGTTAGTTCCTCTTAGTTCCAGTGAAGGGAAACAGTAACTCTACAGCGTTGATGAAGTGAACTGGACTTTTCTGTACATTTGGTGTGTATGTACTCGGAGTCTCCAGTGTCGGGGGGTGAAGCCGTGACTTTAAACTTTTCAGGATCTTCAGGACGGACAGGTTTACGTTTCTTTGCATGTTTTATACTTTATTAACCTTTAGAGAGATAACGAGACGGTGGTGAGAGAACGACCGTCTGCAACCACACTTAAACAAGGCAAACACTTTATAACACATGCACGCACACGCACGCACACACGCGCAAACGCAGTGCACGATAAGAATCCATTAATGCATATTTGCACAGGAACAACTTCAGCTTAGATTTTTGTGTTGAGCTGATTGGCCGAAGCTCTCTCAGGGGGGAGGGATGAGAGGTACTTAGTGCTCCCACATTAATGACGGCATGATAAGCAGTTCGAAAAAAATGGTCGGTGACGACACGTGGATCGGAGGAAACACGTGGGGGGTCTGCGGCCCTCCCTACTGAGTGGCGGTATGAGCTTAATGTGGGAGCCCCCTAGTGACTAGGAGGAATTGGACACGACTAAATTAGGGGAGAAAATCGGGCAGAAATTGGGGGGGGGGGAATAAAATAAAATAAATAAATAAATAAATAAAAACAATAAATCTCCCTGTACTGTATGTTAATACATTATGTTAAATACAACTTTTAGGTATTTTTCTGGGCAACCAAAGCATTTAAATTAAGGATATCGACTAATGAATATAATTTGTCCAACCCTGAAAGCAATACTGCTTGTGCCCATGTCTTTACTTCTTATACAGTTACATGCAAAATGTAGAAAAAAAAAAACATTAGTCAGTTACTGTAATAAAATCCTTCATTTCACCCAAATAAGCTTCCTATTTGCTTTAGGTAGCAGCCAGACAACAGAAATAAAATGAAAAAGTGTCCAGAGGTGTTGGTCTTTGAATGGACAGCTCTACAATTAATCCTGAAATGTGAAGCGATAGACACGCATGCGGTAAAATGCTAATATTTAAGTAGGATTAGACGGCTGATTTCCGGAGGCTGGCAAACACAAGACTGCCTCACAAGTTGGCATGTGTTTAATTACTGTTTGTCGCTGCAGATACATTAGTGACAGAACCTTTGTTCTTTTTATGCGCGTGAGACAGTGCTGGATCAGCTAAGCAGCTCAGCACTACTGTGATCTCAGTGTATTAAGTTTCTCATAGTTTCAAAATACACCACACTGCAGGATATACAGTATGTGCTTACAAAGTGATATAATGCAGTATTTCTCATATAAATATTAAAATCAATGAATGAATGGTAACATAGATCTTAATCAAAACTTTTTGTTTTTTTGTTTAAAATAAAAACCATATACCGATCAGCCAGAACATAAGTTAAGTTAAGCCTTTATTTGTCACATATACTACATTACTGCACAGTAAAAGTCGTTCTTCATATATCCCAGGATAACTGGGGTCGGAGTGCAGAGGCAGTCATGATATAGCACCCCTGGAGCAGATAAGAGTTAGGGGCCTTGCTCGAAGGGCCCAAAAATGGCAACCTGGTGACGCTGGGACTCGAACCGCCAACCTTCTGATCAATAACTCAGTGCCTTAGCCTTCTAAGTTATCACTGCCCAAGTGCTTCACTCCCCATGTGCATCAGTGAGCCTTAGTATATATGAACCTGTCGCCAGTTTCACCGGTTTTTCTTCCTTGGATCACTTTTGGTATGACATGACCATTTCAGACCAGGAACAATCCCACAAGAGCTGCAGTTTTGGACTTGATCTGGCGACTGGAAGTGGGTTGTACAGTATATGCAAGTAAACCTTTTTCTGTTTCTGAAGTTGATGTGTTGGAAGCAGAAAAATGGGCAAGCGTAAGGATTTGAGTAACTGTGAGAAGAGCCAAATTGTGATGGCTAGACAACAGGGTCAGAGCAAGTCCAAAACTGCAGGTCTTTTAGGATGTTCCTGGTCTGCAGTGGTCATGACATACCAAAAGTGATCCAAGGAAGGAAAACCGGTGAACTGGCGACAGGATCATGGGTGGCCAAGTCTCACTGATGCACATGGGGACTGAAGGCTGGCCCGTGTAGTCCAATCCAATAGAAGAGCTACAGTAGAGGTGGCAGTAACCTACTCAATATTAGACAGGTGCTCATAATGTTATGGCTGATCAGTGTGTGCACGTGTGTGTGTGTGTGTGTGTGTGTGTGTGTGTGTGTGTGTGTGTGTATATATATAATGCGTGCTTTAATGCATCTTGTTTAAAGCATAAGGGGGGATTTTTTTTTTCTATTACACCATTTGTCTAGTATATTTTCAGGAAACCACAGACGAACATTCTGAGAAGGATAAAATCCGAGAAGTGACGTGACGTGACATGATAAAAATCTACCGTGAAATCCAGGATTTCGTTGTGCAAACGAACTTAGTGTCTGTTGAACCCCGTCATGTGTGAGCTTCTGCCAAATTTACTTTGAATCTCCTTATCAGCAGCTCCGATTCCAGCTAATTGTCTTAAGATCAGCCACGTCATACTAATCAGAGCTTTGTTTGCCTGGTGCTAAGAGCAGCATACTGGGTATACTTAATGTGAGATTGATGTGGTTAAATGTGCAGCTGAGGAAACCTTTATGATATCGGTACGTCTTTAATGAAGAAATGGCACGATCGGAAAAAGATGACAGGAGTAGATCCGTATGAGGAGAAGATGACAATATAATATCAATGTTTATGTAACAGAATACTTTTAGAAGTACTTTGGGATTCACATTGTAAAATAACTAGCTTGTACCAAATGGTTTAATTTTTGCTCATTTTCTATATGAAATACTTGCTGGGAGTTATCACACACACACACACACACACACACACACACACACACACACACACACACACACACCTACACACACACACACACACACACACAGAAAACATTGTTCTTGAGTGAACACATTAAGTGTTAATCATTTAAAGGATCCAAATGTTTAAGTCCTCCATAATACAGACCTAGTCTTCTACAAGGGTAGTAAAAAAAACAAACAAAAAAAAAACTTTATTTCTCTATATAATCCCCTGCTACACTAATGCACTTATCCCAGAATTTCACTAGTGTTTGATACCATCAAGGTAGAGCGTTTCCTCGGTCCGCTTCCTGCTTAACATCTGAAACGCTGGCCTCCCAGGAACTCCTTTAATGGCCCAAACATGTAGAAATATCTTGGCTCGAGGTCAGGACTGTACGGAGGATGTGACAATAACTCCCTTAAGTTCCAATAAGTTCCTGTAATGTGCAAGTGGTGTTGGTTAATGATTGTGTGTACACTTCCCACTGACAGATGCGCCTCTTCCACAAATTGTTGACAAGTTACCCGTCAATTTTCAAGGATCAGACGATCCACTCGCTGAATGTTTACCGGGGCGACTGCAGTGAGCTCTCGGCTGGGACCGTCAGTCATGGACGAACTGTACGTCCTTCTTTTGCTTACTTACAGTGAAATGTTTGCTTACTTACTTTGAAATGTTTTACTGTGGCTAAGAGTCTCATCACCGTACTGTGCTTGACAGCAATTGTTTTTACACCTTCATTCACAAGAAGTCCCGGTTAGACTCGAACGCCCCTTGTATAAATAAACACAACCAGTCCTGTCAAGTGTGTAGACTAGAGTTGGGCGTGATACAGAATAAAAAGCTTGCATCAGTACACCAGGACTCTTGATGTTAATATCATCTGAAAGGGGTCTTGTTTTTTTTTTTTTTGGAGCAGAGGGGAAAAAGGGTATTTGAAGTAACAAATGTCATGACGTGTTCCATCAGACATCAAGACAGCTCTCCCTCAGAAGGAGGGAAATGAAAGCCGGAAAGTTGACGCATGACAGAATAGATGTTGATTTAGGATGAGAGGAGATCTTTTATCTTGCCTTTGAGCGGACGCCGGCTGAGATTGGATTAGCGCTCTTAATTACGTAATACCTCCTGGTGGTCCGTTTAGGATCGGGTTTTATCGCCACGTTCTCGTCTATTCCTCGAGGATTTCCTGCCATCGCTTGTGGTCCCTGTGGACAAAATATTGGTATCTTTGCATTTTAAAACTTGTGGTTCAGCGAGGAACGGCACACCATGATGTGTACGGCGCTTAACTGACAGCGCCTTACATCATTTCCAGTGTCGATTTACAGATGGTACGAGTGCCTGAACAAACAGCAATGCTTCGAGACTTAGTTCTCCATCCCATATTAGGAGAAAGCCAGATCATTCCAAACATAACCCGGTCATTTTTAATACAGGATTTGCTACCTTCTCTTTGCCCACCATTGGCACAGTTGATTTTGTTTTGGCTCTCCTTAGTTCCACATGAGAATTGAACTAAATTCAGACATCACTGCAGGATAGCTGAGACTCGTGAAAATGACTTCATGCAGAAAATGGACTGCTTTTATTCATGCATGGATAATACAGGGATACAGTTCCATGCTGTTTTTGGCTGTGCCTCTGGGCTCCAGACGAAATATCCATGTTAGGGTAATCCATTCAACAGTAACGCTGCATAAGTACATTTGCATAATGGCATAATTCGATTGTATTCACTGACATCACCGGAGGTTTAAACCCAAAATCTTTGCTTTAGATTGAAAAGCTGCAGCTGATACGATTCAAAAGGCTGATCAGATTTCCAGCATTCAACACTGCAATCTCGACTTCTTCACACCTTCTTTAAGAAGTACTGAACAAATCAGCAGCACAATTAATTCATGTCTAGACTTTTTTTATTTAACTCATGGCTGGTCAAAGGCCAAATAAGTTCAACAACTGTAAACTGTAAATGTGCGCTTAGTGTATAGTATACATCAGTTGTTTCCACCCCTGGTCCTGGAGGAGCCTTGCCTGGCACATTTTAGGGTTCTCCCCCACTCTACCACATTCACGTCTATTGTTAATTAGCTGATTAGTTAGATCAAGTCTGCTGGGAGCTGAGACATCACTAAAATGTGCAGGACACATCGAGTCCTCCAAGACCAGGACTGGGAACCACTGGAGCACACTACTAATTTTTGAATGCCACTCCTTGCTGTACTGCTTGATCTTGTTACTTGGTCTTGTTCTCACCAGGAGGACAACAAGAGAACCAAAGTTCACTAGATAATTCAGATTGAGACCATCTCTTTTTAAGGATCGTTGATGAAACAAACCGTGCCAAGAGGCGAAATGAAGCAGAACAAAAAAAGAACAAAATTCAGTAGGTGTAAAAGCATGCTAAGGCTGTAGTCAAGACAACCTCTTGTCCACTCCAAGACAAGTCTTTGACCAGGACTACCTGGGATAGAGTTAAGACAGTCGGGTCGGGGTCGGGTCAAGATCAAGTCCAAATGAAAGCAAGACAAAGGCAAGTTGGAGACTGAAAACCATCAAATTCTTTTCCTGGCCAATCTGACTTTTACAAGAAGTGGAAAAAAAATATTCATTTGTTAATTCTTTCATCTTTATACTGCTTATCCTGTCACAGGGGAGCCTATCCCAGGAAAGTTTGGGCACAAGACGAGTACACCATGGATGGGGTGCCAATCCATCGTAGTTTGTTTATTTATTTATTAACATTTGACCAATTTCCAAGACCAAGGTAATCCAAGGGGTCTTACAGCCAGGGTTAAAAGTAGTTTTAAATTCTTACTATCTAGACAAAAGGTGAGGAGAATAAATAGTATGTAATAGGGTGGTGGACACTCCGTAAGTCACCAATCTCGTAAGTTTCTCCATACGTCTCCACTTATTCGATTTGACAATAGTCTCATATGTTCCAGGGTGTCAGGGGCGAGCGTTTCCTTGGTGTGAGAGTGTGTATGCATGAGAGCTGGTGTGTGTGTGTGTGTGTGTGTGTGTGTGGTCTAGGAAAGAGCAGGGGAATACCCTGTGACGCAATGAGGGGGCGGGCGATGACGTCGGGGAATCCTCCGCGAACCCGGAAGTAGAGCGTGCAAGAATATCTTTGGGAGCTGCTGCGGCTGTGTCTTTTCCCGGCGCTGGATCGGAGAGGGAAGACTTAAGACTTCCGGATTTGCCTTTGTTGAAGCGTAGAAGGCTGGCGAATGGCGTGAGTGGGGGGGATATTCCGGAATGGATTTAAGAAGCCTGTGAAGGGCTCAGTGAGTCTCGCTGGCTGGTAACACAGGGTGTACAATCCCTTGTTCCACACACCAAGTATTGCCCTCGATCAGGGGTTAGAAATGGACTTGGGAATCAACTTTGTGTTAGAAGTTACAGTAGTTAGCATGAACAAAGCAGTTAGGTGAGTCATGAACCTGTGAGCGCTTTGGCGGAAGCTCTCGCGCTTACGTTAACGAGCAGTAATGATCGGTCAAAACACAATGGATGATTCAGCTGCAATTTGGAACGACTTGGAAGCAATTATTAAGGTGACGAAGTGTTGTTTTTAGATGACGTAACGTTATGGGATGTGTCTTTCTGCTGAAAGTGCTCCCATGGCTGGTTTTGAATGTGGGTTTTGGCAGGCAGCTGCTCTTCTTGTTTTCCACTGAATCTTTTGGTGGTACACAGCACCCGATCATACCAGCTTACTTTCATCCCATGTCACATGGAATGTAAGAATAGAATGATATATACACGATATTGCCAAAAGTATTTCCTCGCCATGTTGGTTGTTTGACATCAAACGTTTTTCAAAAGTTCAAACATCAAATGTTATTCGATTTGCCGAAATGTAAGAAGACCTCGCTGTGCTCCTAGAAGTTTACTCAGCAAACTCATCTTACACAACATGGTTTTCTGTTTGGACAGCCTCAAATGTGAGATCATACTACACAAATGGCTCTGCACAAAGAGGAAGGATGAAGGCTTGGGAGGCAAAACATGGCAGAAGAACAAAGGCTATAGTCAGGGCAGTTAGAGGATTATTACATGGTAGACTGAAGCATGTGATTGCAAGCAGCTGAGTGGACAGCAGTGGTCATTTCGGCTGGGTCAGCGAGGACATGGGGTCAGTTAGTGGGGAATTCCACGAGGTCACGCCCTGGCCCCTTGGTGATGCATGTGTGTGTTTGAGAGAGAGAGAGAGAGAGAGAGAGAGAGTCGTGTTTAATAGTGGTACGTGAGTAGGTTAAATTCAGGGCTTTGGGACAATGAGGGTAGTTTGTGGTAAGATGACAGAGCATAAACAGAGTGCACACTAAAGAGAGACTAAGAGAGAGAGAACGAGAGAGAGAGAGAGAGAGAGAGAGTAGTGGCCTTTAACTGACCCCAAAATCAAAAGTCAATTTTCTCCACACTAAATCTATTCTCTCTCTCTCTCTCTCTCTGTCTCACACACACACACACACACACACACACACACACACACACACACACACACACA
>JAQMYG010000036.1:8009761-8023142 GCA_030014215.1 Clariallabes teugelsi | reverse complement strand
TTTGTAAAAAATGTTTGGAATCATGTATGATTTTCGTTCCACTTCTCACGTGTACACCACTTTGTATTGGTCTTTCAAGTGGAATTCCAATAATATTTATTCATGTTTGTGGCTGTAATGTGACAAAAAGTGGAAAAGTTCAAGGGGGCCGAATACTTTTGCAAGCCACTGTATATATATTTGTTTAGGTATATTTAAACTTTTGCGCCTGTCAGGAGCAGGTGTATTTACATTGCAATCGCATGACTCTTTAATTACACATAGGTCCATTAGACAAACTATGCGACATCTGAAGGCAAGTGGTTTCACCTGAACTAATAACTGTTTAAGTGATCACACGAACAAATAAACTTATCTGTACATCTATGACAAGCATAACCGCTACTACTGTCCGGATCAGTTTAAACTACATACAAACTCCCAACAACTACAATCACTTGGAGCACACCATTTGGCTGTTCAGAAAGTGGAATGAATCTAAAACAAGCTGAAACAGTACTAAAAACATGTTAAATGGATCTGACATGCATGAACCACATGCGCACTAACGCCAGAGCTTGTACACATCAGTCAGTCTCTCTTTAACCATACTGTATTTATGCATAATTGCACATATTTTCTGCGCAGTTGCATATAAAAGCATAAAATCCCAGAACATCATAAACAATTTATAAGTGTACATTCTTTCCAAACATGTTTTATTTGCATTCTTACTGACTATGGATAAAAAGGAAAAAGCTTATATATAAAAAATAGTTATACAGTTGTTAAAAACAAGGCATCATAGGAGGGTTCATAGGAGCGAGTTTAACTTCTCCTCCTCCTGTGCCACTTTGCAATTTCGGGAGGTGGCACAGCCGAAAAAAAAGTCAGAGCACTCCCTTGTGGTGCCAGCAAGAATTTCAGCTCAAACTTTCAGCTGAACTTTCAGAGCACCGTCCAAAACGAGTGCACATCAACCACGCTGTGTATTATGAATCATAATCTAGTTCATTATGTGGAAAAATTAAAGCTTTTGATAAATATTCATACTAAATGATGTTTACATACATGGTGTTTTCACATGTTCCAGGGTTCTCGTATATGAACCCGGCTTTAGAATATATTGCTCATTAATCAATATGTTGTAAAAATATTGTCCTTCGCTTAAATGATATCCCAAAAGAGAGCAAATTAGCCTTCTTGCACATAACCAAGTGCTATATTTAGGCCTATGTTATATGTTATATGTTATATGCTGGGGGTGTTTCATGAAACATAGCAATCACAACATCCAGAAATTATTTTGGTCAGGTTGACGAAATCAGATATAAGAGCATTTCCATATCACTAAGCAGTTAGTAATTAAGTGCTGCAATGGTTCATAATGTGTGTGAACCATTGAAAAATTCCCCATTCATGTCTGTTTTGTGGGATCATTATGAGGAAGGTTTTCCTGACATATCTGGACATCATGAGGTATCAGAAGCATAACTCTGCATAAGCTCTGTCTATATTACCAATGTTAGACTTAGACCACATGGCAATATAACTCTCACTCACTCACTCACTCACTCATCGTCTATACCACTTTATCCTGTATTCAGGGTCGCGAGGGGCATTGAGCCTATCCCAGGAGACTTAGGGCACGAGGCTGGGGACATCTGGACAGTGTGCCAATCCATCGCAGGGAACACACACATACACACACTCACACACTACTGGCAATTTGAGAACGTCAATTAGGCTAATCTGCATATTTTTGGACTGTGGGAGGAAACCGGGGTACCCCGGAGAAACCCACCAAGCACAGGGAGAACATGCAAACTCCATGCATGCAAAGAATGCGGAAACCGAACCCGGACCCTGGAGGTGCAAGACGACAGCGCTATGGCAATATTAATATAAGATAATAAATGGTCAAATAATCAGAGGAAGCATGGTGTTTAATTTGGTGTTACCATTTTGTTGAAGTTGATTATTTTCCAATTATAGCGCATCCCCAAATCTTTTATTCTATTTATATGTAAGAAATTTACCCTAGCATTTTTTAATTCATAGAAAACAGATACGTCAAATATTTTATCTATGTTAGATCTAATGCTACAACTAAGTTGTACCTTTACATTATAGTCTCCTTATACCTTTTTCCTCTTGCCAGCATCTCTTTCATCTCTCTCGAGAAGATAATAATGAAAAGAAAAAGAAACTCCAAAGAGCAATTTTCCAGAAGGCCTTTCAGTGTGAGGCAACTTTTTAAACTTTTTCCTTACTCAACCATATAAATATTCAAAACATGTCCAGTGTACGGTGGCGCAGAGGTTAACATTGTGGTCTCGCACCACCAGGGTCTGGGTTCGATTCCCACCTCAGGTCTGTCTGCAAGGAGTTTGCATGTTCTCCCCGTGCTTGGTGGGTTTCCTCCGGGTACTCCGGTTTCCTCCCACAATCCAAAGACATGCAGACTAAATGGCGTTCCCAAATTGCCCCGCCTCATGACCTACGTCTTCTGGGAAAGTCTCCAGGCCCCTGCAACCCTGTCCATAGTTTAAGCGGTATAGAAGATGAATGAATGAAAAGGTTGACATATCCACCATACAAGCCCCTGTGTACAGTGTTACTACAAAAACAATATCATGTAAAAATGTATTATTAACTGTCAGAGCCGTGCTGAGCCTCTCAACTTCTTCTGACCAATCAGAAAAAAGGATTCAACAGCAACGGGTTATAAATGACAAATATTAAAGGTTGCATGTCTAAACAATGTGAGTAAGTGTGAGAAATGACCTACAATCATGATTACACACTCTGTACAGTGTGTAATAGCATCGTCACATGTTTAAACTGGCTTTCAATATTCAAGAGTTTTAAATGTTTAGTACAGTATATGACTGTGGACTGACGAAACGCTTGGCTGAATGTTTTCCTGAGACATCGCACTGAACTGTATAGTGGATGAGAGATGTGGGCAAGAAGCGAGTGCAGTTAATCCATCACCCTCTTCTACATAAGGTGCCTTTGACTTACGACACACTTCCTGCCAAATTTTCTTCTTTTTTTTTTCTTCAGGTTCACCGAATGGTTCCAGAAACAAGGCAAGTTTTCATTAATTTGTTGGCCTGCATGGCTTCTCAATTTTAATTATACTGAGGACCTTTGGGATGAACTAGACACTGTTTGTACTGTATAGATGTCCATCTGAAGCAACTGTAAAATCCTAGGGACCCAAAAGTTAATTTCCGCTATTTTCTAGACTCTGAGAAAAATGAAATATTATGCCAAGTTATATGAGAGTTTTTGGAATATTTCCCATCTCTGCTACGGCACATACGCTGCGGTGAAAAAGTATTTGCCTCCTTCCTGATTTTTCTTTTGCATATTTGTCAAATGATTCAGATCATCATACAATCTTAATAGTACACAAAGATAACCTGATTAAATACAAAATGCTGATTTCATTTATAAAGGGAAAAAAAAACTATCCAAATCTACCTGGCCCTATGTGAAAAAGTAACTGCCCCCCTCGCCTCACCCTTGCTAAATCATAAATGTGTGAAAGCTGAGTTACATTTCACTTGTAACACCTAGGCCTGATTACTTCCAGACCTGTTGAATCAAAAAATCACTTAAATAGAATCTGTCTGACAAAGTGAAGCACGCTCAAAGATCTAAAAAAAATCATGCAATTATTTTATATCCTTTATATCTTAATAAGGACTACCAATTATATAGTTTTTATTATACATAGTACAGTATATTATATAGTTATTGCATGCAAACACACACACACACACATTATTTTGCACTTCACTGTTGACCATTATGCTAACTCACCTGTGTCCAGAGCCTGTTGTAGTTCAATCGGTGCACTGGAAGCTAACAGGGTTCTGTGGAGAGGCTCATTTTCCCAGCCTGATCAAACACAAAAGACAACCATCGCTGTGAAAACGGACCCCCAGGATCGAACTGACACCGAGGATAAATAAGAGCTAGGGCAGAGCTCAGATTTAAAACCGAAACTTTGTGACTTTCCTTTCAATAGGTTAAAATGTGGGCCAATAGCAAAGTCAATAAGTTGAAACACACAGATACTAGCATGCTTGTGTATTGACTAACACGGTCAATTAATAGCATTTTGAGGGACTCTGGTTCTGTATGATGGATTAGCTTTAAGTGTATGTACACTAATGAGGGATAAATCTCACCCGGTCTCTCTAGCGCCTCAGTGAGTCTGAGCACCACAGCTGGGGCCTGGTCCGGCACGGTACACTGCTCCAGAGAATCCCCCAACCCACAGCCTGTCATCAGAGACACACACACATACACACATAGGGGGGATTAACTATAGACAATCCGCTATGCTCTGTCCATTATTCACAAGAATAAAAAAAGAGAAGCAGGAGACGGGAGATATGCGATATTCCACCACTGACACCCCATATTCTCTGATTAGCTGCCTGCCTCCAAGTCACCGTGGCAGTCCTCCCTAGAGACAAAGCTGTCACACTCACACTGCCATTATAGTGATACACACCACAATGTCCACATAGACACTGAGATGGACACGGGATTTACGAGCATCTGCACATAAACCAACTGGGGACGGGGCGTAAATAATAAAAAAAAAAAATACTTAGAGTCATTATAAAGTAAAATACCACATGAGAGCGAAACAGAAACCCATATTTCTAAATATACGATCATGGGTGCATGCCTGGACTTGTGGACTGTGTGTGTGTGTGTGTGTGTGTGTGTGTGTGTGTGCTATTACACAGCATAATGGATTAGCCTCTGAGTTGATTCTGTAACACGACTGAAAGTGAAATACATGGCGTGTGGTGGCAATGAGCTCATTTTCATTGCTTTTAATTAACAGTTACTATGAAGTATAGTGTTGTTGGACAATAAGGTGAGAAAATATTTTAAATAAGTGTGAAAAAATAGCATACATAGCATACTATTAGCTTAGTGCTCAGTCAGAATGTTAGCATTACTGCTTCCATAATAAACATTTTTAAATTAGTTTAATTTTAAATTCTTAATGCTGACCGAATACTTAATTTTTAAATGCTTTTGATAAATTTGTGGTTGGGATTTTAAGACAAATATCATGCTTTAAAGTAAGACATAGTATTATCAATCTAATGTTAGCTAAACTGAGCTAGCTTACAGGATGGCTTAAATGTGACCTTGGCAAGTACAGTGGTACCTCGGCATACGAATGCTCCCACTTGACAAGTTTTGGCTAGAAAAACGAAATCTGGCATTAAATTCGCCTCGGCATATTAAGCATTTTCAGCATACGAGCGAATGAACCAACCCCACCCGAATGCCGGCTAAATCGCATGTATGTCCACGACCCGTTCAAAACTTGCGGGGGAGAAAAGTGGAAAGCCAAGTGAAATGAGTGTACATATTATTTTGTGGGGTTTTGCCATTTTGTACAAGATTTAGTGAAGACATACTGTAGCACCATGTGTCCCAAAAATTTATCATGAACGGTAGCAAGAAGAAAATGGAGCCGCTTATAGTTTTGTTTTTAAAGCAGCCGGTGCCAAGAGGAATCATAAATTAAGGTTAAGTGATGTTTAATGTCTGAGAAAAATGTATTTCATATTTTACTCCATTTATATGTCTGTTTTTATATACAAAAAATTGGTAACATAATATTTGGGTGGCTAAAACAGATTATTTGCGTTTACATTATTTCCTGTGGGAAAATGCATCTCCGGAACTCTCCTCTAGAATGGATTAAATTTCAAGGTACCAGATACTGTATACGTCCAAAAAGTGCAAATAACTGTTCATAACTTCACGTCTACTCAACATTTTGATTACATTAATGGTGTAGGCAATAGGCAAATACCTAAGTACGTCCAGCCACAGCATGATGCTGTGACAAAATCTGGACAGACAGACAGACAGACATACAGACATACAGACAGCAAATTTCCTGAGACTTGTTTCGGGTCCTCCAATGTATGAAGCGTAAAGATACCATTAAAAGAGCGAGTTCTGACAGAAAAACCTTCTTTTAATATATTTACGGTAAAACACAGTATTATCTACAGTATCTATTGTTAGCTAAAATAAGCTAGCTCACAGCACAGCGTCAGATTCTAAGCTCAGATAAAGTAACACGGTTAGAAATATGACCTTGGCAATTAGTCTCATTATCAAGAGAAGAAAATATATGTTCCCTCAGTGTCCAGGTGCATTTTTCCCCCCTGACAGAAATAATTACGGCCCATGTTTATAGCCATGGGTACTTCAGTTACTTAGCACTAATGTATTGCTGCATTCTTTTAGCGCCGCTAACTTAAAAATCTGGAACCATAACGCATCGAACAGACAAACCCAAATTAAAAAAAGGAAACTGTTGCATTTAAGGCTGTACACTTGCTTTGCCATTTTACGTCCATACTGTGTCTTTGATGCTAATGGCGCGTAAATGAGCACACAGAAACACTCGACCATTTCTAACAGACGTGTCGTATTATACTGTAGGCTTGAAAATGGCACCTAAGTGATGATTAGCGAGATGAAACCTCACAAACATGGATGGCATTTACATGGTTGGACTGAATAGGATTGCGTTGTTTTTTTTGGTGGGAAATTTACATAGATAACTGCACCATTAGCATCATATTAGCATGAGCGTTATCGAGAGAATTCCCGTGAGGAATTCTGGAGGCACATGTTTTTCTCAACACGCACGTGAGCGGTGATGCTCAGGAACGATGACACTCTTGTATTCCTGTTTGGGAGCCATCAGCAGTGCTAGTTAGTGACAATGCTAATTAGGACTGATGCATACCATTTGCTGCTATCACTACCTCTTCATCTTAGCTTTCATATTTCATCATTAGGGAATGTTTGTTTTATCAGACCGAGTTGCACAAAGGAGCATCTGTTAATAACACAAAGGGCTGTTGTTGTTTGAGGCTCTGATGCTAATCAGCCTGATAGCGGCCTTGTAGCATCACATGGAAGAAGCCCTGGCTGATTTGTTTGGATCCGAAAAAATTATTGAAATCAAAACCTTCACACGATTGAGCAGGAAGAGGTCAAATTAGCATACCTGAGGATCCAGAAATGAACTTCTGGGAATTCTGGACAAAGGGAACTGACTGGCAAACACGCCGAGTTATGTAAATGCACATTTTAATATGAGTAATGAAATGAAAAATGGCTTAAAAGGGTACGATTTGGAGCAATAATAACAAAACGTGAAAGAGATGAATGGCGGGAACATCTGGGAGTTTTCTGATGAAGGTGGCACGAGGAAGGAAACGGGGATTACATTTGTTAAGGGGAGCGTTCATTGGTATTCCAGCAGCACAAAAGGCCTTTAATTGCTCCAACTGCTATAGAAAATAATCCCACAACATCGTGTCGATCTCTCCACGGATTCCGAGAAGGCATGGTTTATGAATGAGTAAAGAGGTGAGGGTGGTTCTGACAGAATCATAATTCTCTCACTATCTCTCTCTTGTTCTCTCTCTCTCTTTCAAACACACTCACACACACACACAGGCATGTTCTCCTTTGTTTTAGAATCTTCACACTTTCCAGTGTGTATGGCATGTGCTACAGTATGGGAATGGCATGGGGAAAAGGCCAGACTAACTAAACGTTTGCGCATTCTCTATTAGGTCATACTGATGTATTTGTTGAGTTATTGCTCGTGGTTGTTTATAGGTTCTTGTGCTTTCCCCCTCGCCTTAGTGAGCTCTGTATTTTTTCCGTATGGTTTCTCGATTAGCATCGCTGTCACACCTGATCTCGTTGGCAATCCCTCACAGGCCAATACCTCACTTTGAGAGGGCCCAGGCCTCTGGAGCCCCCCGGACTGAGAGCGATGCTATTACACCCGGCCCCCGCTGAATTCCGACTCACTTACCCAGTCGTGCTTAGTTCACCCCAGCAAAGCACTTAGAAGGTCACTTTTGTTGTTGATGTTTTTTTTCCTCCATTTTTCATTGTTAATAAAAGTTGTGGTTGAAAAGACTTTTTTTTTTTTTTTTTAAAACAAGACAGTGTATTCATACGTACTTGGAATCAAACATAATCACGCACACTCACTTGTCTATACCACTTTATCCTGGAGCCTATCCCAGGAGACTTAAGGCACGAGACGTGGTACACCCTGTACAGGGTCCCAATCCATTGTAGGGTACACGCTATGGGAACACCAGTTAGCCTAATCTGCATGTCTTTGGAGGAAGTAGGAGGAAACCGGAGCACCCGGAAGAAACCCACCAAGTATGGGGAGAACATGCAAACTTCATGCACGCAGACCCGAGACGGGAATCGAACCCGGACCCTGGAGGTGCAAGGCGACAGTGCTGAACATAATCACAAGAATGTAAACACTAATACTTAGGAGTCATCATGAACTACAAAAGTCAGATTGTGATTGGGTGAGGACCATTACCAATGTCAAGTATATAACAAATGAAATGGACAAAAAAATTATAATACACCTACTGTACATACAACTAAAAATTCTAAACTACAGAAGTTATTAACAAATCGACAATAATAATAATAATAATAATAAAAAAACACTAACAATGAGAAGTTTTTTATGTGGCAGCAGCAGCAGCTTCAGTGATGTTATAAAAACAGCCCTGATGTAAAGACATGGTACAGTACATACATAACTCTATTGAATATTTCTATCGTACTGTCTGGTGGTATAAGAAAGCAGAATAGAGGAATAGAGCAGAATGCTTTTAGATAGCAGCGGCATCATTGTTACTGTAAAACTCTAAGTGCTCCGGCCCCGATGCTTTAGAGAACACAGGAGCCCAGCAGATGCTATCTGTTTTCTATTAAGTGGACAGAAAGCAATTTCTTGGGCTTCCACAGCAGTCAGTGTGTATGTGTGTGTGTGTGCATGCGTGTGTAAGTGTGCGTGCATGCATGCGTGCGTGTGCGTGTGTGTGTGTGTTTTAGCGATGCAGCACTGCTGCCATCAGAGTGACAGGGAATTTCAGGGATCAGCACTTTTGCACAAAGCCATTAATGTGGTTCCATCCTGGGGTCAGCCCATTGAGTGTATAAGAAACCTAAATTTACAAATGTACACACAAACACTAACATCCCAATGCATTCTTACTTTCAGCTCTATTTTTTTTTTTTTGAGCTCCTGATACAAACTCGTCAGAATAATGTGCAGCACTCTCCGGTTATCACCAGGGGGCGTTGCAGTCTCTGCTGACTTTGAAGATCCTTTGTGTGCTCTAGGAAGTACTTGGCTTTATGTTGCCTATATGTAGAGGACTCAAAGGCACAGTAAAAGGCAAGTCGTTGAGTTAGGTCCTCCTTTGTTCAAGAAATGAGGAGTACACACACACACACACACACATGCACAGGTAATGCTGTGATCCAATGTGAGCTGTAACATCAGGGACGGAGCACTATAGTCACTATTCCTAAATAGGATTGGCTTCAGTCCTGCATGAATCATGTCTACCGTCAGTATCCCCACTCAAAATCTGTGCTCTGGTACACTTCACACCTACTACAGTTGAGAACTGGCGGTACATCACGAATGTTATATATGCATAGAGAAATCAAGCTTATGTCAGATTCTACACCGGGACTGCGGCAATTAGATATTCACACAGAATTCAAAATGAGAGCAATACAAACAAAAAGTGTTTTCCATACAGATATTATATTTTATATCATTATTCTATCTAATTTTATTATATATGATAAATAGATCATTGTTATCTTTAGTGAATTACTGTGGTATAATGGGAATAAAACAGCTTGTATCTCTTTCATTATTATGTTTAACGTCCACAAACATGGTAGTTGCCGTTACAATCTAAGTAACATCATAGCAGCTATTAACAGTCATCCCCTTCCTGGCCACTTTACAGCTCTACCGTATTGCTAAGCACTGACACTGGAGACTCCTTCCAAAAAAAATCTAAATAAATGCCTTTTAACAGAAGCTTAATAAAAAATTTACAATTACACATTTTCCACAATTTTTTCCATTATTCATGTCCTTGTGTAATCCTTGTGTAAATTGTTACTATGCAAACAATATCAAAACGAGCACATTGATGCGAACGTGATTCGAATTAGAGCCGGAAATACTAGTATAATGTTGGAGCTGCTGTTATAGAAAATTAATCAACACCTTGAAGGGGATCATAGCCTGTGTGGTGCCCAGGGCTAGTTGGAACTCTATGGCAGAGGTCACGCCGGAAGTCATCATGGTGGCATCTCCAACTCAGTTCATACCAAAGGTAAAAAATGTGGTATCTCTAGCTCAACTCATACCAGTGGACATATCATTGGTAACCCAGGACCCACTCAAGACCAAAGTAGGCATGTCAGGAGCAGGACCTTAAAGGAGGGGCTACAATGACATCAGCCCCCAAAAGCAGCACCGGAATACTCAAAACATCATGAGCACGTGAATCAGATTATTGTTTAATATGGATTAGTATTTAAGTTCTGGAATTTGTATAGCATCTGTTCTATTCAATTTGTGTTTGTACACATGTTCTTGTTTGCCAAGATGCTGTTAATGTTTGTTAGAGCTTGTAATTGTGTAATGCACTAATTAAATATTCATATGCTCTTGCATCTGCCTCAGACTCAATAACCTGACATAACAGTACTGCAGTAAATATTATATTATATTATATTATATTATATTATATTATATTCAAGCAATATCACATGAGCTAGAGTGCAGTTATACAGTACTGAATGCATACTGTAGCCGTGATTCGGCTATATGTGGGTGCTGTACCTAATCGCAGCTGTACAGGACAATAGTACATTCTACTTGCTTTTACTTAAGTCTTTGTTTATAGGTAGGTTCTTGTAAGGATGTGGATTGTCAACACTGTTCAAGTTGTCTATTTACAAATTCAAATTCTCTAGTGGATATTCTGCCAATAATGTGCTACTTTATCTTGGCTTCTTAACCACTGGCAGTCACTATAAAACATCTGGATTCCATCTCAGATGTTGGAAGAGATTACATGTACGTCCTGATAAGGGAATGAATTTGGTGTAGAATACTAATCTTATCAAGGAAGAAAAAGCCCCGAACTGGTTTCACATCAACCGAAAAAGATAAATGTGTGCAACGCTTCCATATGGAGATTGAGAATTCACAGTGGGATCAAACTGAAATGGCTGGATCATCTCATTCTTCTTAAAATTCTAGTATGAGCTGAAAGTGCATTCTGTTGATTACATAAACCACACTTCCTACATACTGGCTGTCAGATAAAGAAAATTGATATCTTCCTTTAAATAGACAAAGTTTCGCAGTTCTACTGCTCACACTAACCACTTATAAATTCAGCACAGAAATTCAACTTGTTTTTGCATGTTTATTCCATGCATTAGAGGAAACTCTTTTATTCTGAGCATTTGTGCATTTGAGCGAAAACCTGCTCCAAATTTAGAGTTACTTTCTTTTCCTTTCCTCTCTTTCTTCCACATTCCTTACTCATCAAGACTCCCTGTTTTTAGCTCGGGTGTCCATAAGAGCAGATTTCTTCAACCCATCTCTGAAAACCTGAGATGTGGAACTAAATACAGGTTCACACACATCTGACACTTTCCATACAACCTGCCACTTCAATAAATGTCTTTGGAGGTGAGTCAAATTTTTTTCTTCTTCTATCGGTTGCTCTGAAAGAATTATTTTGACCGATCCTACCTACTCTTAAAGATACTCTTGACAAATCCCACCCACTCGTATAGATACTCTTGGTCAACCATGCATTTGTTAAAAGATCCATTCTATCCACTCCAACAGACACTCTTGACCAATCATGCCCATTCCTGTAGGCAATTTTGATCATTCATTTTCTTGAACACTATTGGAAAATGCTGTCCACTCTCATACTGTATACTGTCCTGTGTACCAATTACACCTGCTTCCATAGATCCCTTTCATCATTCCCATCCATCCTCATAGACACTCTCTACAATTCTTCCAAACTCCCATAGACATGCTTGACCAAGCCTGCTCACTCCTATAGAGACATGATCATCCCACCTACGTACTTCTATTCCTTTTCATTCACATACATACTGTAGTCTTTTCCAACTCTTGACCAATTCTACACATTTTGAGCATTCCTGCACCCTTCCAGTGGCAGTACTTACTGTAGACAGCAATCCTCGACCAATCATCCTAACTAATCATGTCGTATCCTGGTAATATTTTGTCCATGCATGGCTGCTTGCAAAGGTTCTTTTGTCAAATCCCTCCCAGTCCTATACATATACAGGTACCTGACCAAATGCACCAACTCTCACAAACACTTTATGCCATTTCTGCCCACTGCTGTAAACAATCTTTACCAACCGCACCAACTGCCACAAATAGTTTTACATGTACCCACTCATGATATCTTCATGAATAAAAAAATTAGATCTATTTTGCAAAATACACCAATTAGCAATAACATTAACACATTAATACTGATTATCATTTATATTCTGGCGAAACTGGTGATGGGCACCCAAGGCTCTCCCATGCCTGCGGGACCAAAAGCCAATATGCGTCAGATCTGCTACCACAGAAATGACAATCCAGTGCAAAAACGTTCATGTTGGCCATGAATGCACAGGACCCAGCAGGCAAAGAACCCAAGACCGGCAACTAAACCACCAAACTTCCCAGATCCCAGTCTGATCAAGCATCCATGGGATGTGGCGACAAACATGTCTGATCCACGGAGGGCCCATCCCGAAATCCAACAGCACCCAAAGAATCTGCTGCCGACGTCCTGGTGCCACACGCCACAGCACACCCTCAGAGGTCTTGTGGAGTCATGTCCCAAGGAGCCATAGTTGCCCAGGAGGCACAAGGGGGGTGTACATAAGGTGAAACAAAGAAAGTGGCAAATGCAACACTGTCACATACATAAAAATAAAAAACGTGAGTTTTCACTCTACTGCCCAACATAAACACACCATTTCATTCAAGTACTTGTCCTAATATTAGTTTTCATTCTTCTGCATGAGGACCTTCAATATAAATATTTATTGTAGCTAATTACTGCATTGTTTAGGCTTTAACCAAAATTAAACAAATTAAAATTAAAGGTACGTTATATTTTGAAAAAAACAAAAAAAACAGTATTTTGTGAGGACCGTATTTTGTGTTTGTGGGGACATTTTATCCGATCGTTGTGAGGACATTTAGTCTGTTTTGGTCCTCACACCTCACAAAAAAAAAATAAAGGCATGCACAGTAGGTATACATACTGTACACACACACACACACACACACACACATATATATATATATATATATTAGGGATGTTTTTTCTAAAGTACTCGTACTCGTTAAAAGTCCCCCGATACCGGGAACCGATACCACGGTCTGAGAAATGTCTATTTT
>JAQMYG010000036.1:7988709-8001265 GCA_030014215.1 Clariallabes teugelsi | reverse complement strand
CCAGTTGGTATCCCCATGTCTGTATTGTATTAGTGTGTGTATTCCCTAGTTTGTTTGTGTTTTTCTATTGATAGCATCCTCCATGTTTTATGCCAACTTCCTCAGTTCATGTTTTGTTTGTTTGTTTGAATTATTATTAAAGACTTTATTTGTTACACCTTAACCCCCTCTGCGCCTATGCCTCACCCACACCCACAGTCCAACATCCAACAGTTCGTGACACCATCTCGTTCCTATGCCTTAGTAAGTCGTGGCCACAGAATTTTCTTTTCCACTTTTTTTTTGCATATTATGCAGTCATTTTTTTTCTAAACAAAAACATTTATTGCTTGAAATGTGATCAGCCAAAGGAAAATATTAATAATTTTAATGTTTAAGATGCATTGTTCAAAATGTAAGAAATGAAAATCAGATTTGAGGCAGTACTCGAAACTTACGAATGTAACTTTGCAAGACGCTTTTTTTTTCATGATTACCCTGAAAAACATGATTTCTTGGTCTAAAGTTACACTGTAGGTAACACTGCAAATAATGTTATACAGTTTGTGGCAGAGATGTGTGTTTTGCTTGGGTTTTTCATTACAGTGTGAACAGCAGATGTCACATTGAATCAGACATTTCTGATTGCAGTTGGGCCTTATTTCATATATCAGTGCTAAAATACCTGATTGCATTTGGGTCTCATTTCATATATCAGTACTAAAATATCTGATATATAGAGGAACAATCACATCCAATTTCATTTTTGTCACAATTTCACACTAGAAATCTTTAGATCAAGGTAGACCGGGTCAGGGGAATGCAGCTGAAATGAGATGAGCACTGTGTTAGTGTGCTATTTGTGTGTGTGTGTGTGTGTGTGTGAGGCAGAGTTATATCACTAATCAGTCCCATCAGCCCCAGCCAAAAATGTGATTCAGGAAAGGAAGCAGGAGGTTATGGGTTATCACTAGATGCACCCGCCCCCTCCTCATGATTTACAGTTTTTAGTTTTCCACACCTGCACTAAATTAGTTGTCCCCATGTGGTGTCTGACCAATTTAATGGATAACTAAGCACAACTGTAGACCTATGGTGTACAGAAGAGACATGGATGTATGGCTCGGGTCAGAATGTCTGAAGAAGACATACCATTAGAAAGAGCAGTTCACTGGAAGAAGCTTAGGTGATGTGTGTGTTTGACCTGCACAGACACATGTACAGGTGTGTGCGATCGGAAAGAAAAATGGAAAACTTCCATTAGGACACACTCTTTGAGTCTGTGAATAAGTGCAATTCTTTTGTATAGCTGCAAGCTACGGTGAACAGAATTTAAAGTACGCTGGGAGGAAATTAACAAGCCCTGTGTAATGGCCTGTGTGTTCGTCATTAACAAATTATCAGTAATAGCTCTATATAAGCGTCCAATCAAGCATAGCATTCACAAAGGGGATTAAATGTGAAAAACAACATACACACATGCAGCAGCCGGTAAACTGTAATTAAATGATCAAAGTGAGCAAAGCTTAAAGTCCAGGCTAGAGGTTGTTCATTTCTGGCTTTAATGACTCTCAAAAGAGGAATTTGGACTGGAAACATATTGGAGAAAAAAAAAGGGGGGGGGAAAAAGAAAGGCTCAGATGTTGACCTCTAATCGAAACTAACCATGGTGGTCATGAGGCCCGGAGCAATTAAAATTACTCTTAACAGCCATTTTAATTTAGTTTTTTAACATGGTCTCTCCTAATTTGTATTTCTTTCTACACTGTAAAACAATACTGAAGGCATCCAAAGTATTCAATAATCTCCTTTGAACAGTTGATATTGAGATGCGTCTGCTACTTATGCTCTGTAAAGACTTCATAACGCCTCTAATCTGAGGTGCTGGTCGTTAACTGGTGATTTCTGAGGCTGGTGACTCTAAATGAACTTCTCCTCTGCAGCAGAGGTAGGTTTTGGTCTTGCTTTCCTGGGAAGGTCTTCATGAGAGTCAGTTTCATCATGATGCTTGATGGGTTTTTGCAAATGCATTTTTTGACAATACTGTTCTTGCAAGAACCATTCCAGAACAACTGACGTTCATATCACAAAATATCAACTGACTGTTGTTGTTGCTTAATTCCCTAATGCCATTAGGCATTAGTTATTTAATAGTTTTGAAAAAGTCCAGTACTCCAGCCACTGGATGCAGTGCCGCGACCCAAACCCGGATAAAATGGAAGGGTTGCGTCAGGCAGGGCATCCGGCGTAAAACCTGTGTCAAACTGTGTGTGCGGATCGATTGGTCCCCTGTAGCAACCCCTTGACCGGACCAGACGAAATACTAACTAACAGTATCGGTCTAGAATGCAGAAAATAAATCCAAACTTGTGTTTAAAGTTTTGACTGGTACTATCACATCTTTTTATTTATTAAAGAAGGCAATGTGTACTTTTATTC
Organism: Clariallabes teugelsi; assembly: GCA_030014215.1. NCBI lineage: Eukaryota > Metazoa > Chordata > Actinopteri > Siluriformes > Clariidae > Clariallabes > Clariallabes teugelsi. The sequence continues at coordinate 7,998,847 of JAQMYG010000036.1, read as the reverse complement.
TATTTATAATTACAATTAATAATAATACAATTTGTTTATTTAATTATTTATCAATTGATTATTTTAATGAATATAATTTAAAATAAATTTTTTTGCAAAGAAACATTTATTCCGGTTTAAAAGTTTCGAATGATGCCCTGGATGCAGAACCAGTACCGTCGCAAACAATCAGTGGAAATGTGCTATTACGAGATTTCGCAAATGGGTCACTAAGCAGAATGAAAGCACGGTGCTGTTGGGATTTAATTATAACTCTGAAACACATCCACAATACAAGTGAATGCAGTATTATAATCTATATTACACCAGACGCATTAACTCTCTGTAATCCCTCATTCTCAAGCGTTCCAGTTAGCAGCGAGCACTTCAGTGTCATTTATCTCAGTCATTTCATAGACAGAGCAGACGGTTTAATGAACAGTCACAACTCAGTACCGTCTCAATGACAGAAATCATTCTCCTCTGTACCTGATGCAGGCGATACCGCCATCAGAGCCAAGACCCTCTGTGAAGTGACAGGAGTCGAATCATTTGCATTAGCTTCTCTGCAAAGATCTCATTCAGAGAGGCAGAGATTAACAAAAGGTATCTGACAGTGAGATTAGTGATGAACCAGGACCTTGACGTGCCGAGCATATCTGAGCCAGGAGTTAATGAGGTTTTTAACAGGGCTCTGCGTGGAAGCACATCAATGCTAATCGTTAGCTCAGTGCAGCACTGGGGCTTTAGCTATCATGACAACCCATAGCAAAATTCTGTTGCTCAGAATGAGCTTTTTCTTGTCTCATGAGACTGAATTGAGCTCGACTTTGTCGTTTCTATTTCTTCTAAACCCCACTTAGGAGAAACAAAGAGACATAACTGAGACACAACATACTTTTGAGAAACATTTGAGAAATCTGAGATGTATATGAGAAACAGAACTGCATTTGAAGGAGAAATGAGCCATATATAAGACCATAATGAGATTAAAGTCTGATATAAATGAGATGCATGAAACACAAATTAGAAATATTATAGTTTTATTGAACATATAAACACAATATAACAGTGAACCAGTGAAAAGAATCAGTCAAAAAGGAGATGACATTTTTTCAAAGGAAAACTGGTTGCTTGCTGTATGTAAGGGCTACAAGAACCAGGAAATACCAGGAAAAGTTCTTTCTCACCGGCTACATCAGTCTTCTCTTGTGGTGTCCAAAGTCTGCAACTCCTGAAGTTGCTTAGTATCTAATGGAACAAATAATAAATATTAAAACATTTGAGATTTACATAAACACCATTCAGTTACTTCATTCCCAACTTTCTGAAGGTTGAGAGACGGGCTTGAGCTCATAGGCTGGTGCTGACCGGACTGATGATGTGGTGCTGATGGAGACTCCGGAACATTCTCCTGCAGTTTCTTTGTTGAGATTCTTGGTCTCCTGAGGTGGCATGCTACTGAAAAGAACCCAGTTAAAATAAAATCTATATAATTACCAAGATAAACTTTTCCACAAACAAACATATTGGTCTTTATTTATAGAATATAATTAACCGATGTCTCTAAAGTTACATGTTCTGGTTTAACTACTGTTAAACACTGAACACAAAGTATAATAAAACTACTGGTTTTCAAAAACTGATCATGCAGTAACATTAACTTACTATTTTAAAAAAAAGTTTTATTTAATTTTTAATTTGGCGTGAAAAAGTAAAACCCACCTTCACCATCCGCTTTGTCTTCTTGGTCTTTTCTTCATTTTCATCTGCGGCAGGTAAAGTAGGTGGTGCGCTACCGCCACTTAAAGGTCTGGATGAATGATGGATAAAGTGTTTTTTCCTGACTTGTCACCGAGGCCTGGCGATTCGCTGCACATTTCTCTTACACACAAGACAAATATGACCTATCTCTGAGATTTAAAGGTAATGAGCCACATTTGAGACACCTTTAAGAAGATGCAGAACAGTCGCATTCAAGTCTCAAAGACGGCTCATTTCTGTCTAGGAGACAAAGAAGAGATTAACATGAGTTTCTTTGCTATGGGAAACTGTCAGTGAAACAAAGGGAGCTAACAAAATAGTCAAAGATTTATGTTTATGTATTAAACATATTCATTAATAAAATATTTTTTATATTCATGAAGGCAACATAAACAATTTCTGAATGGTTTTCATATTGCTAATGCTAGCACAATCTCCATTAGCGTCCATTAGCGACAAAAAACTTCCTGTATGATTTTTTTTTATTCCTTAATGAAGTAAAAAGTAAGTAAAAATGTGTTGGTTTAAATAATAAAATGACTATTCAATGCAACCAAAAACTGTACATTTTTGACTTTCTAGCTTTAAACGTACACAGCTAAGTTAAATACAACCACTGTAATATTTAATCCCAGCTGAATCAGAAACACGGTTTAATGAAGGTGGATTTTTGTTTCCGAGATAAACCGTCAAATATACGTAGATTTCTAATCTCTTTCACACAAAAAACGTTTTTTTTTTCTTCCTGCGAACAAAAGCAGCCTCTACACAGTCATTCCTGATGAAGATATCCTGAGAATAATAGAAGGTTTTCCCCAATGCATGGCTGGAAAATAATCCACCCACTGACATACTCTTAAGATTATATCACTTCTTAGCACTAAAACGCATCAGAGTTAATTGTAGATTTTTACTCTCTTACGTACAGTATGAGCACTAAACTGGGACCTTCTTATTTATGAAACCTCATTAAAAAAAATCTTTAGTCATGTCGGAAGATTGCTCTTTGAAAACCAATATAATACATACTGTATTTCTCATTCACACCAGCGTTAATGCTTTTCCCATTTAGAGCACTGCAAAATTGAAAGTGAAAAGTGAAATGTATTAGCAGGTAGATTAAGACAAAAAAGAAAGGAAATGTGTGGTTTCCTTGAAAAGGCGTTGTGTTATCTCTACTGAGAGAACAGAACAATAAAAAAAATCGACTGCCTAAGAAAGAGAGAATTCCTACGGTGCTTACTTAATATCCAACCGATGATTCATGCCATGAAAACACTGAGACAACTTTTATTATTATTATTATTATTATTATTATAATGTCTTTGATAAAATGGCTTTGAGATAACACAACATTTCAAATATAACCTCAGAAAGCATCGAAATTTTAACCTTTATTTGAAGCATTTATCATACATTCAGAAAACATCCGACTTCATCCATGGTCCATTAAGTTTGTAACAGGGCTTAGAGTTTAACATTATACCATCTCATGTAACCAACATTGTTTGGACATAATTTCATCATGACATCCTAACTTTTGAAAAAAACCCACCTAATAATTAACATTGTCCCAAATTCCATAACGCTTCCAAATTAACCTCACTACAATGTATTAACAACCAAAAATTCCAACTGGTAGCTAATAAAAACAATGTCTCAAGGTTAAAACTTTTAAATCCTCCAGATTGTCTTCCTTCCAATTCATCTGCATCCTAGACACAGCAAGAGACATAACATTTTTGATCAGTTTCTTATTTTGTTAGTTTCTTATAATGAATGTTGTGAAAAACAGCTGTTATTCACAGTTATATACTGTAGCTAATTTACTGTATGTTCGTGAACATTTTTTTTTAAGTTTTACTTGAAAACCCATTTCAACTCTCCACTCAGATGCTATGGAAGGCATGGTGGATATCAAGAGGCAATCCAGGAACAAAAATAATAAATATAAAAGTTCACAATCAGGGTCAGAGCACCGACAGGGAGCATTAAAGTAGAATAATGGGGGTGGAGATAGGACAAAAAAATATATACAGTATATATACACTAGAATGAGCATTTTGTAGTAAATATACAGCTAGATATAATAGCTACCTGTAGGTATCAACTGAATACTTGACTACTATAGTATTCATGCTAATACTACTAATTCTACTATTATTATTACTTACAACAACAATAATAATAATAATAATAATAATAATAATAATACAATAAAGACATTTGTCTTAGCACTAACTGTATAAGGGAATCCTAGACAACTCTAGGCGTGTAGCTCCTTCTATCAGTGTAGTGAGATGAAGTACACCATAAATGTTCATCACAGTGCAGTTTTATGTAAGTGTGGTTTTATGTCAGAAAATAAGACACCCACGAGTCCTTCTGCGTGTCTCCCTCCGAAACAAATCTCCAGCTATAAACGCACATCAGCAGCAACCTCTGTTCCCTACAGTGTTGCTCTGAGACCCACTCCTCAGGGTAAGCTGTCCCATCACTCAAACTTTGGAAGAGTACAAGGAAATAAGCTCTTGTAAGAGCACGTTTTGTCTCTTTTCCATGGAGAGAATGGATACTTCCCTCCACTAAGAGCTGGATTTATCATTTTTAGGAGGCTTTGCAGACTAGAGACAAATGGACTGGAAAAGACCAGAGCTGTATTTGTAAATGTACTCTTCTTCTTGTTCAGCACTTTCTCACTCACACATGCACACACTGACAGACTTCGCAAACCTGATCTTGGCTGACACCCAGAAGACATTAACGGTTATGCTAAAGCACACATGGTGCGATGTCTGTGCAAGCAGTTGCGCAACACGGATCAGCGGTTTGCATCGTTCTGCCTGCAGCACCTCTGTTATTATTCCCCATACTGCAGTAGTAACTCTCAAACTGCGTTCACGCTCATTCTGTCACCAAGTGTGCCTACCTCCCATCCCCTCCAGCCCCTAAGCACACTTTCCACTCTAATTACCTCTCTGAAGTGCGCTTCCCGAGCTCTCCACTCTCCCCTTATCCACGGCGCCATCGCCACGCCAGACCTGCACTGCACCTAGCCTGCCTCTAGCTCCTCATTAACTAATTAACAATGCTCGCAGACAATATGTGCACTTAATGATAGAGTAATTCGAGGGCCATTCCGAAAAGAATGTCTTTAAGATGCAAAGATGGAACACCGGCTGAACTATGAACTCATGTGGGAATAGACAGGGTGTGTGCCTTGAGTGTTGTAGCAATGACTTTTATAGCCCTAGAATCTCCAGAGTACGAGTTAAACAGGGCAAGATGTCGGTGTCAGCACAACTTAGCTTGTAAAGAATGCCTCCAGTGCATGTAAAGAACACTTCCCGTTTTTCCCGTTTCTTACTCATCACAGCTGCACAGCTGCATGCGATGTTAATTAAGGAGTCCTAATTTCAGAAAGTCTGAAATCCTAAGTGTAACATCAGCACCTCTTCATTTAATCAAGGGAAAAAATGCTCAACAATATACAGTACTATACTGTAGTTCTCATAAAGGTGTCAAAAATATAATGTCTAAATACCAATAGCTTTTTTTTTTTTTTTTTAATGTCGTGATACACACCATTAATACTGAATATAATACAATATAATGTGCTGGATCAAGTGCTATTTTAAAAGCTGACAAATAATATGTTCAAAGGGATCGTCATTAATGGACTTGCATTCATCACAAGTCCTGGTTTGACTTGAACGCCCCTTGTACAGCTAGGGCTATTCGTGTTACATTATGTAGGCAATGTCCTATTAGATTTCAATGGTTTTTCTGAATGCTCGAATGCTAATTGTTAATTACAGTGCATTAGTCTTTGATAGTTATAATTCTTTAATTATCTCTACTCAAGAGAAACCGGGCAACTTCTGACGGACTCCTAATCACCTGAATATTCTTCAATAATATTCATAACCTGATGCTGAACATAAACAACTTTTCTTGTATGAACATTGGCACATCTTTTTAAATTATGATCAATAGTATGTAGAGTAACATGTCATTACCCAGAAGGAACTTTTGGTTGTCAAAACATTGTAGAATTCTAAACCCTGTTAGAAACGTAAGGAAGCATGAATGTGATCAAATGTTGTGCGAATATCTGTTGATTTGTAAAATGTTCCAAATAAAGGTTAACATTTGATATTTTAAGGTTATATTTGCAATATTCTGTTTCAGACACTCATTCATTCAACATAGTCCAGACGATGAGCATCATCTCAGTATCGTTAATAATTGTTAATTAATTGGTAATAATTAAACTCTATATTTTAATTGTGCACAAATTTGCCCGAAGTGCAGAAATAAAAACCGACTCAGGCTTCGGTATCTGAACCTACACCCTCAGATACTGTATATCAATCGCTCAAAGGCTGAACACACAAAGACTTAACGGTAATCCATATTAGAGCTCTGCATTGACCAAGACATCAGTCAAGTACAGAGCTGCAACAAAGAACAAACAGGAAACAAAGAAACACCCCCACACACACACACACACGCAGACGTAAAGGCTACACCGGTGTTAACTCAGTCTCTGCATGCGAACAGCTTTGTTAAAAGAGAAGGACAAAAAGGAGACTTGTGCGTGAGGAAATCTGCCAAAAAAGCCCCAGCCCACCTGTTTCTGTCAGACAACCCACTCCCTCATCCCCTCCATACGGAGACGCTCGCTCTCCCCGAGGACAGGAGGATGATTAGAGAACTGCCAGAAAGTTTATCAGCCCTGACTTCATCGCTCGCTCTTAACTGTCCGGGTCATCTTCTGTGTAATTACTATCCTGCGGATGACGGAATCCCATATTATTATTATTATTCATTTTCTAGCTCGTGTAAGTCTGCCGCTCCCCCGCGCCCCTTTCCTCAACATTCGAGATGATTTAAGGAGTGTTTAGTGTAAATATTAGCAAAGGAGTTTTTGGGGGAAAATCATACTTTGCAACACACTAACATGCTAAACCAAATCAATCTCCTTTATACACACCGGTACCAGTCGCAAGTTTAATTGGTTGATTTATTTTCTACGATCTACAACAATACTGGATTTTTTTTCCAAAATGAAATATGAAATAACACATAAGACATTAGGTAATTCAGTAACAACAAAAGTCTTCTGCCATTTTGAGACATGAAGGTCATATGTTCTGGAACAGTCGGTCAAGAACAGTATTGTTAAGTGCATTTACAAAACCCATCAAGCACCAGGATGAAACTGACTCTCATGAAGACTTTACCAGGAAAGTTCATTTAGAGTCGCCAGCCTCAGAAATCCCCAATTAACAAACAGCACCTCAGATTAGAGACATTATGAAGGATTTACAGAGCAGAAGTAGCAGAAACATCTCAATACCAACTGTTGAAAGGAGATTATTGCATATTTTGGATTAATTAAAAGCTGTATCCAAACTTCATTATATATATACTGTATATATAAGCCACTCTGATCTAAAGAATGTGAATTACAAAGCATCCTCCAGAGAACCTACAGAACCGGATCTCCAGTAATTATAAATATTCACGATTAATTAGAGCGGGAGACGGAAATTTAGCACAGAGGTTATTTTTCATGCTTCTGAAGCAACCACACATCGTCTTTTGTTACCTGCGCTCTTCTGATGCCTGTGATTCCAGCGCGGCTGTGGGAACAAAGAAATCCCATCTCGAGCCGAGAGACACGTTCGAACGGGGAATCAACATTTTAAAAAAGTTGCATTACAAGACAGATGGAGAGAAAGCAGACTTGGTGGGGAATTTGCTCTCATCTTTGTAAGTACTGAGAAATTTATATTGAGAAGTGAAATGCATTTGAGATGTGACTGATAAAAATTTCATGGGTTGATAGGCACGAGCTAATGAAAGCGAATTGCAGGAAATGCATTAAACATTAAAAAAAAAAAAAAAAGAAAGAAAAAGCAAAACTTGTTGGAGTCGGAAATAATATTGAATTATATATTTTATATACGGTTCAAACGGCTGACTGGGTAAGTATATAAGAAGGAAATGGATTTTCTAATTAAAACCTCTTTCTGTCAATAGACCACACTGTTAGTCTGGTTAAAGATAAGAGGAACGGTAATTGGTCACACCCCTTTAAGCAAGGAACACACCAAAAAGAAGAAAAAAACACGACATGCAATTACTGATAGACCTCCAGATTTTTTTTTAAAAAGTGTTTTTTTGGATTTTTTCCACAAACCCAGCTCATGGGTGTTACTCGCTTTACTTTGTCAATTTCACTCAAACATCCCCCCCCCCCCCCTCCTCTTTATTTCTCAGGCAGTGTTTACCCTTGGGAGAATAAATCATATGTGAGCGACTGGATGGCAAACAAAGAAAGGAATCTCTCGCTTTTTCGCTGTTTACCGCTCTGCAAACCTTTCACCCAAGTGATTAATGGAATGTAAAATTCATTCATCATCTCTAATGTCCCTTTCCTTAAGAAACAATTTATGCTGATGTAGTAAAAAGTCTGGGGGGCGGGGGGCCTGCATGTGTGTCCATGCGATGGTGCGAGATCAACCTTGAAACACACACACACACACACACACTGAACATGTCTTCATGGGACACCCTTGGGCCATTAAACAGCTGTTTAGTGTTTCATACAGTATAGACCTTTCGAATCTTACGTCATGACATCTGTCTGTCATGGTCCTGTCCACTTCTGGACGACAAAAGTGACGTTACTTACTGGATGCCACTCATCTGCTAACGTTACATCATCTTAAACAACACTTTGTCCACTTTAGTAATTGCTTCTAAGTTGTTCCAGAAAAACCCGAGAACCATCCTCATGTCTAACCAAAAGGCTGAATCCTGAATCCTTGATCCTTGGCACTACTTAGTGTGTGGAACAACGGATTCTACACCTTTTTTTTACACCTGATACGAAAAACAGTTCAGAAAAGATTCATTTATTTATTATGTTTCTGTCTCGGAAACTCGCTCAAGTCCAACTCCTCCGCCTGAGGTCTGACCTCACATGCACTTCTTCGTGAGCCAACCCAGTCCTGAGCAAGCCCAGGCACTTTTGGGAGCGTCTGACTAGTCTTCATGCACAATTCATGCACATTTGCCTCACCCTGAAGCCGCATCCGGAGGCCGTCACGTCGAGAACTAAGCCTATGAAAAATGAATGTGTTGGTAAGGATGTGTTGCTATTTTTATGGGAAAGAAACACACACAAGAGGATGGAGCATTGTGTGGTTCTGAGCTTCTGGTAATCAGACAGACATGCTTTTCTCACGGCGAGGAGCACGTTGGAGGAAAGCTGGAGATTTGGACCTTGCACAAAGAAAGGTAAAACTATCGTACCCGTGAGGCAAGCGGTGCAAAGTCCCAAAGGGGATTTCTCCACGTTAGAGTCTTTGATCCTGATGAAAATAATGAGTTGGAGTTTAAAAAAAAAAAAAAAAAAAGGGGGTAAAGTGGCTGAGCGTGGGGAAGACGAGAAGGAAAAGGAAAATCCACACAGCAAGCAGAAATTTACATACATATATAGCGATAATTGGCTCTGCAACCCAACATTTTGACAGATTTTGCACAATCTGGACTGGCTTCAAGGTAAAGAAAGTTACCAGGTTTAGGGAGAAGAAAATAAAGCCAGTAATGCAACTACTCTATACTCTAGTACATAGGATGGAAGAAGAAATAATAAAAATGAATGCACTCTAAGCTTCTCCTGTGTATTAATGTTTATTCAGTCAATTATAAGGAGCAAAATGAGAAGCTCTTGGCATGGCTAAAATGGACTTTTAACAATGTACAGTATGCCACATTTATGATATGGCAAAGTTCCCTACTTATTATTTAACAATTGTTTTGTATTATCCAGTCTCTGTGTTTTGTAACCGATAGGGCTGCACAATTTGAAAAAAAAAACAAAAAAAACATTAAGAAAGATAAAACAATATACTGTATATTTTGAAACATTGCAGTTACTATTAGATGTACCGCTTTGTGTTCAAACATATTTGTCTAGGCTAACAGCAAATAGTGGCATGAATGATATCATTAAGAGGATATTTCCCAATATTTATCACTTAAAAAAGTATTTGACAAACTCTGAGTGACGCAGTGGTAAAGCGCTCGCCCTATCAACCGGAGATCGCGAGTTCGATTCCCGGGTGATGCTGTCACCCCTCGCAGCCGGAGGTCTAGAGAGAGCTGATTGGCCAAGAGCTCCCACATTAATCACGGCTCTACAGCCAATGTGAGCTCACGCATCCGGAAGGAGAGGATAGCGCCGTCCTCCGAGTGTGATACACCGCCCCCAACGGTGCGTGAGCGAGATGCAGTCGGCTGGCGTTAGGGGTGGGCGATATAACCAAAATCTTCTATCACGGTAGAAGCAATTTTCTACCTCGATAACGATATATATCAC
>JAQMYG010000036.1:7944710-7958290 GCA_030014215.1 Clariallabes teugelsi | reverse complement strand
GGAGTCGTTTTAAGGCAAAACTTCATCTTTATCTGATCTACTTTTTGATGTCTCATCTGTGATTTACTCGCCGATTACTGAACAGAAAGCTGTGTATTTGGCTGATGATGAAAGAAGTACAACTTAGCGTAAACAGGGCATAAGATACTCAACCTTACAAACTTTCTAGGTACCCTTTCTGGGTATTAATAAGTTAGGCACAACAGAGGGTTCTGCTGTACAGACAGACAGACAGACGATGAAGGCTTCAACCCGAAATAATAATATCACCGATCGCATTTAAGCTAATCAGGTTATTTTTTTAGCTTTAACTTTTTAACAAATTTCTATAAACTCCCTAACAAATTTCAATTTAATGAACCTGTTAAATATCACAGACCTGATAAAACAAACGTAGCATAAAATTGTTAGCATGCTAAATATATATTTTGTATATGCTGTGACTTCAATCCTACAAGATTACAAGTGGATTCTAGTTAATCAAACATACAGTAGCTAAATCTGTTAGCTTAAAATGTTAGCTAGCGTATCTTGTCTGAAGCATCTAAAAATGTATTTTGCTACCGATAGTCGGTCATAAGAAAACATATACCAGGTTTAATGTAGAATGTTAAGCTAAGTCTAATGTTTTTATTTTATTTTATGATTTTCATACATGAGCTGTGCAGCTGTAAGTAAATAAAGAATGCTAGTTCGACCAGCACAGGCTACAAGCTTTTGGCTTATATACAGTATGTATTTTTCCCCTTTTATTTTGTACCATCTGCCCGCTGAGGTAATTTATCATCATTTAGCCCATGGTGAAATCTTGCTGTTTATTTGAAACGTTCTAATGTACAAAATGTTGTTGTATTTTAGCCAGCTTAGCTCATTGAGTCTGACTTTTCCAAAGTCTCACTGCATAACAACAGTTAAAACAAACTTATAGAGGGCTTGGGGTGGATGAAGAAAGAACTACAAAGCATGTCATGTATAGTGTTTATAGTATGATTTATAATTTATAGCATAAATAGCTAATACTGGGTGTGTAGCGGCAGAATCTCAAGTTGGCGCCTTCGTTCTCATTTTCTAGCGCGGCCACAGCCAACCAGACTACATCCACCCAAATTTGAAAATCCATTTTGTTAGGAAATCCTTACTGATGCTGTAATATATTAAGGACCTAATAAGGTTTTCAGAGGGTTAACTAGGTGAAATTGCTCCTCCACATTTCGCAGTCATGGTGAATGTGACCGGAATAAAGCAGCGTAGAGGCCAACGAATGTTCTGCCAGACTCTCAGATCAGTCTGCACCTCCCTGCCACGGGGGAGAAGAAGAAAATGAATGAATCGCAGCTGTCCAGGTCCAAAGCCACAAACACAGAACTTAGCAGTGATTCTTTTTAAGCAGAAAGTGCAACTGCAGTTACCTTAACTAATGCTAAAAAAAAAGGCTAATAAAAAAGTCATAGTCATTAAAAAAAAAAAAAAAAAACATTCTCAAGGATAGCGTTGCAATAAGGATCATCGATACTTATGCATATACATATTATTATGCTAATGTTTCTCCTAGCATCAGGTAGAGGACACAGCAAGCTGTCTGCAGCAGTGCGCTGCTGTGTCCTGTCCCTCACTAAAAATAGCCACAAATGAGGCAATGCAGCATGACCTGCACGTCCGACTGCTGCAAAGACATTGACACAGACAAGATGTACTCACATTCAATCAGCAACGATCTTACAGAGATTATTACAGAACAACTTTAAAAGCACCAGGTCCCAATCAAACAGACCATTCTAATGTTGCTTTAAGCACTAAAAAGTCAACTGTGCATATCAAGTAACTGGTGAGAGTTAATGTAATACTGTATATGTTACATGCATTTATGCACTAGCAGAGGTCATCAAATGGTGGACCATGGTTTAAATGCAGGTCTTTAAGACCCCTGTGGATTTTTTTGACATAGAGCATATGTCCATAGTTAAACAACTCAAGTCTTTTAAACCTAAACCATAACAGCTTCTGATTTTCTCATTCATTTATAAATTATGAATTATTTAGCAGAAGTCAGCTTAACAGATGAAAGACTATCTACTGTACATTATGTTAGACAGTAAAAAAAGGTTTAATTGTATTTATTTCCTCTGGGCTGATTAGTAAACATGTTGGTTAAAAAAGTCAACTGTATAAGCAAACAGTTTCAAGGCAAATGGACAAAGAAGCTTAAATTTAGACAAATTCAAAACCGATCATCAGAGTCAATACAATGCACTAATACAAAGCAGTAACATGAAGCATCACTCCATACAAACTACTCACTCACTCATCGTCTATACCACTTTATCCTGTATTCAGGGTCACGGGGAGCCTGTAGCCTATCCCAGGAGACTTAGGGCATGAGGTGGGGTACGTCCTCGACAGGGTGCCAATCCATCGCAGGGCACACACTCATACTCACACACTACGGGCAATTTGGGAACGTCAATTAGCCTAATCTGCATGTCTTTGCACTGTGGGAGAAAACCCAAAGGAAACCCAACAAGCACAGAGAGAACAAACAAACTCCATGCACACAGAGACGAGAATTGAACCTGGCCAGGAATTGAACCCGGACTCTGCAGGTGCAAGGTGACAGTGCTAACCACTTCACCACCATATATAGGCCTATATATATATATATATATATATATATATAGGCCTATATATATATATAGCATCATACAAATTGAATCCATACCGGAGTCAAGTTCGTAAAGAGAAAATGCATATTGCGAGATGCATTTAACCATAGGAAATCCATTCAGCCACCCAAAACTATTACCAATTTCCAACACATCATATTTTTGCAAATAAACGCATTAAAACATTTAAAAAAGATATGAATTTATGCAAAATATTAAATAAATAGACATTACACCTCAATTAACCTTAATTTCTGATACCCTTGGCACTGGCTGCTTTAAAAAAAAAAGTGGCTTCCTTTCCTTCTTGCTAACATTCTTGAGACCCATGGTGCTATGCCCTCACTAAATCTTGCACAAAATGCAAAATGCAAAAAAAAAAAAAATAGTTAACTTTGTTTGGCTTTCCACTAATGCAAACCAATTTTACCTTACCATTCAATGTCGTGTCATGTTAGATTATTAGCTGAAATTTCATTTTACCAGACCTTTATACATTTTCATTGAGAACCCATGGAAACACTACAGTAGAATACTGTGGAATTACTAGCATTATTATCAGCACAATATTTAGACCATCTCTTTAAAATTCAGGTACTGAAATTACAATCATAAAACTATATTCATTATCTAAATACCCGCTATTTATGATACACTAATCTGTGGCAAAATTAGACCTTATGAGGACTAGATGAGACTTGATTGCCCATTTCATTAGCAATGCGAATGTTTATGTGCTAATGAAATAGGGCATATTCTAGAGTTCTTGCTCTTTATCTCGTTAGGATGTTTACGCAAGATTATTCTGTCACTCCTTTGTGCACATTGTCCTGATCATTTAACACCATGTGTAATACACATCCTATGTGTGTTTAGTACCACTCTGCAAACTGCGCCATTTTATTTAATGACCAAGCCACTTCACTTCACAGTTCCTCATTCAACTGCGTTTGTTTCCCCCCTCTGCATCCTCCAACCAGCAAATGGCTTTTACATCCTTTGCCGGCTGCCGTCACCTTTATATCCCACTAATGTCTCCATAAATGAACAACTGAATGTCAACTGGATTAGTTGGTAGCAACTACTGTAATTCCTCATTTGCTCCATGGCACATTGGATCTGCTTGTGGGAACATCAAAGCCTTGGATTCCCCATTAATAATGGATGCTCACTAATCTCTTTCATCTGCCATTCCTTAAACACATACGGTGTGATCAAGACAGGATTTCTGCACTTAATCCATGCCCATTCCACTTCCAGAGATGCGACAGAGATAATGGAGTTGTTTCCATGCAGAGCCAGACATTGAAGTTCACAGCTGCTCCCACTGCAGGCAGTGTGTGTGGGGTGAGCTCTTCAACCTGAAGAAACTCACATGATTAGCCATATAATCTAGTGGGCCAGGGGGCTTTGTGCACATAAAGCTCTTTTTTCACAAACACACACACACATCCTTTCTGCCTCTGATAGCGGTCAGTAAAATAATAATAATAATAAATAAATTGCTAAAGGAACTAAAAATCCTGCCAGGTTCCATCCAAGATCCATGATTCAATCATGGTCAACTAGAAATGCAATAAAATCTATTATAAAACATAAATTGAAAAATATATTAACAAGTCAAACCGGAACTTTTGCGCAGAATAACACGACACAGCTATGAGAGTACAAACAAGCTTTATTTTTCTATATATAATCGCCTGCTACACTAAGGTACTTTTCCCCTGTGTTTCACTAGTGCTTGGATAACATCAAGGTTGAAGGTTTTCTCAGTACGCCAGAGCCATGATCGGACTGATTGCTTTACATTCGAAACACTGGCCTCTTGGGAACTCCTTTAATGATCGGTGCAAACATGCAGAAATGGCTTGGAGCGAGGTCAGGACTGTACAGAGATGTGGCAATAATTCCCAGCTGAGTTCCTGTAATGTACAAGTGATGTTGGTGAATGATTGTGTGTACAGTTCCCATAGACTGATGCATGTTTTCTGCAAGTTGGAGACAAGTTATTCATTAATTTTCAAGGATCAGGCGTTCCACTCGCAGGGAACCTGCAGTGGGCTCCGTGCTTCCTCGGCCAGGATCGTCTTTTGGGCTTCTTTAGAACATTTGCACCATTCAAATGTTTTACTGCGGCTAAGAGTCTCATCACCGTACTGCGCTTAAGGTCTTCTGTAAATGTCAATCACTTTTATGTCTTCATTACAAGTCCTGGTTTGCAAACATGACATTGCATTTTATAGGCTTTTTATTTTTTTCCTCTATTGTTTTTTTATACTTTAAACACAGAAGTTGATGTATTTAATTAAGTAATGATGCATTTGTTTTTCTATAAGGAGGCCCCTTAAGGTACAAACTGTGAAAGAAATCAAGCTGTGCACAAGCACGAATTAGGTGATATGTCAAAAAATCCTGACATTAAGACGTTCTTATGATAAGCCATACAGTATGCATCGTGTTGCAGAGATTCGCAAAATCAGTAGTTTAAAATAGTTTTTATCGTAGTTTTGGTACTTTACAAAAAGCTTCACTGATGTATTTATTTAATGTCTAAACTGAAATTTTTTAAAAAACATGTATAAAACATCTTAAAATGTAGAATAGCATAATTTGTCCGTTTGTAACTTTTATTATTTTTTTTTAAATATTTAGTAATACATGCAAAATCTCTGAAATATGGACTACCACAAGTGATTATGATTGAAAAAATCAACTCGATAAACTGAATCAAATATTCTATCACTACTACAAAGAAACCATGATGATGATGATGATGATGATGATGTTGATAAGCCTTGGGCTCTGTCGTGACTCTATCAAAATATCAAATGGAAGTGATGACCTAATCTTCCACCAGTGCCAGCAATAAGGCAGTGAAGCATGTTAGATGACATCACTTACAGCAGCTTTAGCGGTTCTTAATGTAGCATTGCTAAAGCAACCACTTGGGTTTTTTCCAACTTGTTCAAGTCCATCCATTTAAATGCAAACTTCCTAGGAAAATCAGCAGTGCTGTGTGAGCCGACGCTATTCCACAGGGAATAACTGAGACTTGTTGATGTCAGCATGTCAGCAAAATGCACCACTGATCAATGATTAAATATGCGCCTATTTATTTATTTACTTTTTTTTTTTAATAATGTTGAATGATAAAAAGCATAAATATCACAAGACCAAACTCTTCATCATATATAAACATATAGACATTATTATGTCCAACACACACAGCAGCCATCTTGGGACTGAGGTTTCTGATCTAGTTACTATGTGAACACCCACAGCCTATGCCACACCTTTCACAGCCTCAACAGAGACTTCTATGTATAATCTGATGGTTCTCAAAGTCAGGAGGACAGAGACCCTGGGGTCCATGGTTTATAACAAGGAGTCTGTGCTTTCATTAGTATTTTAATGGCTAAAGGATTAGGACCTGTTATCAATTTTGCTATAGTTAGAATTGTTATAGTTATAAAGTTATAGCAGTAGTTACTGTTGTAGTCATATAGTCATAGTTACAGCTGTTAAAGTTATAGCTATAGCTAAATAGAAAAGGTAGAGAATATGCAACAACTATCAATTATATTATCATTATATTTATATATAGGGCAGGTACAGTTGTTGTTGTTAAAGCTGTATAGCCAAAAAAAAATAATGGTTATAGTTATAGATATACACTAATCAATCATAACATTATAACAAGTGACAGGTGAAGTGAACAATACTGACCCCCAACTATACACCAGGAAACTGGTGACAGGATCCAGGGCACCCATAGCTCACCCATGCCCTCGTGGACCAAAAGAATGGCACCAGGACACCCAGTGCACCACAGCTTGCTGTGCACAGGGCCCGGCAGACAAGGAACCCAGGGTCGTTGACTTGGCATCAAAACTCACCAAATCCGAATCCAATCGAGCACCTCCTGGACAATCAAGTCTGATCTATGGAGGCCCTACCTCGCAAACCACAACACCCAAAGGATCCACTGCTGACTTCCTTTGTGTTAGACACAACAGCACACCCCTAGAGTTTGTAATTACAAAACTTTTTTAGCATTTATTAAAATTATGGTTATGCAGTTTAATATAGGTGCTATATTTATATAATTATAATTGTAGATATCGTTATAGTAATCCAAATACAATAAAAATTTTAAAATAGCTATTTTTATAGATTTATAGGAAAGTTATTGTTATAGCTGAACAGATCCATTAATCCACTTAAGGACCTTTGTAGGGCAACTAGGGCCCGTGAAGGCCAATGGTGATCATTGTACTTATTCCCATTTTTAAGTTCATCATAGGGTCACATGCGGTTTCACACACTATGGGCAATTTGGGAACGCCAATTAACCTAACCTCTATGTCTTTGGACTGTGGGAGGAAACCAGAGCATCCGGAGGAAACCCACCAAGCATGAGAACATGCAAACTCCATGCACACAGACCCCCGAGGTGGGAATCGACCCTGGACCCTGGAGGTGCGAGGCGACAGTGCTAACCACTAAACCACCATGCCGCCAACTAAACAGATACAGTTATATATTTATTATTTTATAGTTATGGTTATCATAACTATAAAATAACCATAACTAGGTTATAGATCTAGTTATGGTTACGTGTTTATACTTATACACCTGAATGACTTGTTACTTGAATGAAATGTGTTTAATCCAAACCTTGTGAATTTATGCAACACAAATGTCAATCTGTTTGTGGTTATGAAGGTGGAAAGTTCATAAACATTCAGAAAATTATCTTTATTTTAGGTTCAGTTAATATATATAAAGTTACACAATTGCCTCATGTAACTAATGATATTGCATGTACGTTTGTAAAGAAACCTAACATCTACAAAATGTTTCAGAAGCAAGATAACTGAATAGGAACAACACATTTGTGCTTGAATATTTACTAATAATCAATACTGCTAAACTCCGCAAGTGTATAACACGGTACACACGGTGACACTCACCCCCTGAAGCACAGGCTCCTGGAGGCTGGGGTCCTACAGGTGTTTGGGGTCCTCCTGGTGTTGGGGGAACAGGTCTAGGCCAGGGTTTTCCTGCAGACAGGCCTACACGCCCCACGTATTCCACGAAGGTCCCCGGGAAGTCGCCTTTCTCCTTGGTGCGCTCATTTGTGCCATGGAGCCAGCCCGTGGGGGTTTTCTCACCGCCCTCCTGGTAGTCTGGTGTCAGAATTGCTAGCTTGCTGACAGTAAGGAGGTCTCCGGGCTGCAGCGAGATGTCGTCCCCTCTCTCTCGCTTGTACTCATACAGTGCACGGTACTGAAAGCTGTCTGAGCTCATGTCTGTGCACGCACTTTAAATTCTTCTGGAAATGGATTGTTTATTTTTAAAAAAGTCCTGAATTAGTGTTTTTGGTATGTCCTGAGAAGTGATTTGGATTATTTCCTCGTAGAGGAAGGAAAGGAGGCCACTACAGAACTCTTGTCCAAAGGACACTTGTACTCTGTGGTGATGTGTAATATACAGTATATATATATATATTGGTGGGGAACATATACAGTACGGAGTGAGGGTTCGGTAACAGCCCAAGTCTCACTAAAACATGGTGCCAAAGATGGAGGGGGGGTGTGCGGGAACAAGGGTGGAAGCGCTGATTTGGGCACAGAGAGACCTGCAGCGTGGACGTCCGTGGGTCCTGAAGAGCTGGCGACGACCGCCAGACGGTAAAGCGACATTTATTAAATTATTGTCCTCTCCGGCTGGTGTCGGATGTGGTCCCGGAGACAGACACACATGAGCGGGACCTGTCCATCAATCCAACTTGGTGGTCTAAAAGAATTAACCTGAAAGTTATGATGATTATTTTTTTAAAAATAGATATATAATAATTGTAATGCATCATTACATTATACTGTACCTCTATATCTGAACTTGTACTTAGATTGCACACTTGATACATATTATATATATATATATATGGAATAACAGCTTATGACTTTGCAATTATGATTTAAATCCCTGCATCATACATAGGACACATTATATGGAATAACAGCTTGAACTATGACTGTGCATTATGATTTAAATCCCTGCATCCTACACAGCTGCGCGTGTTAAAGCTCCTCTACATGTCCAGTACGCACTTAGACCAGCAGTGCCAACTTAAACCTGCACAAACTCGACTCTCCGAGCGATGGGGGCAAAAACTTACCGTCTTTCGGGTTCGGCACAAAGCCGTCCGAGTCTAATCGCGGATATTCCGAGCAGAGATCGCACAGTAATGACAGCGCACGTTTCATTCGCCTCCATAAGTGAGCGCAGCTTGTAGAGAGAGAGAGAGAGAGAGAGACGCCCAGCCGGACCCGCCGCTGCTGCTGCTTGACTTGCGAGTCGCGACCGAATCGGTTCTTTTTTTTTTGACTCACGAATCGACTCACGGCCTCGAACGAATCAAACGTTCATTCTCCATACGCCTTGTGCGTGTGCGCGCGCGCGCGCGCGTGTGTGTCCCAGGGCACAAACCTGAGGAGACCCTGAATGAGGTGCCAACCTATCACATGTCTCTCTCTCTCTCACACACACACACACACACACACACACACTCAATTCACTACCTCAACTCATTACCTCATTATGTTGTCACTCTTGTTTGTAGGCTACATTTGCAAATTACTTAGATAGTTAGATAGTTTTGTTAATTTATAGTGTTAATTTGTTTTAATTATGTCTCTCTCATGGACATTATTCATCTGTTCACTCATGCACAGATGCACATACTCCGGTACCGGACACTCATGGACACGGCACGTTTTGCACATACATGCACATTTGCACACTTTCTGGACATTTCCATTTTTATTTCCACTTAAACTGCTGTTTTGTCTTTTGTACATATTCAATTAAATTTTATTTGTATAGCGCTTTTAACAATTGTCATTGTCGCAAAGCAGCTTTACACAATCAAAAGAATTATTTAAGTTTGTATGGAATGTGAATGTGTATAAATCAGAATGGTCAGATTGTCCCCGATGAGCAAGCCGAGGGCGACAGTGGCAAGGAAAAACTCCCTGAGATGGTGATAGGAATAAACCTTGAGAGGAACCGGACTCAACAGGGAACCCATCCTCATTTGGGTGAAACAGGAAGCAGGACCTACATATAGGTTTTTAGGTTTCTTATATATTTCTCTTTGATATATTTTTTTGAAAATTTTTATATTTTGTTCTATTTTCGTATAGTTTCAACTATTTATTTCTTATTTCTTGTTAATTGTTTCTAAATTGGAGTTTGCATGTTCTCCCCGTGCTTCGTGGGTTTCCTCCGGGTACTCCGGTTTCCTCCCACAGTCCAAAGATATGCAGGTTAGGCTAATTGGTGTTCCCAAATTGACCGTAGTGTGTGAATGAGTGTGTGAATGTGCGTATGTGTGTGTGCCCTGCGATGGATTGGCACCCTGTCCAGGGTGTACCCCGCCTTGTGCCCAAAGCCTCTTGGGATAGGCTCCAGGTCCCCGCGACCCTGAATAGAGGATAAAGCGGTATAGAAGATGGATGGATGGATGGATGTTTCTAAATTTTTAAGGTCACGGGCGGTCGTATAAGCATTTCACACTATCGCATATCGTACTGTGTATGACTGTGTATGTGACAAATAAAATTTTAATTTGATTTGAATTTGAATTAGAATTTTTGTCTCAGATACTCAGCTAATTAGGTGTTTTAGCTAGCTAGCTACCTGTATGTACAGTAGCACCTCAGTCCAGGAGGAACGCTGTTTCGTTTCACTGTGTGTTGAACCATATATGGTTAAAATGACAATAAAAGCTTACAAATACTTGACTCACATAATCATACACTCACTCACACATCGTCTATATCGCTTTATCCTGTAAAACGAGTCGTTGAGGCCTTTCCCTGGAGACTTACACTAGGGTACGTGGCGGGGTACACCCTGAATGGGGTGCCAATCCATCTCAGCACACACTACAGGCAACTTGGGAATGCCAATAAGCGCCTAATCTGCATGTCTTTGGACTTTGGGAGGAAACCCACCAAGCACACGGGGAGAACATGCAAACTCTACGCAAACCAGCAGGAATCAAACCCAGACCCTAAAGTCGCAAGGCTACAGTGCTAACCACTAAGTCACCGTGCCACCCACACTCATACAGGCAAATTTGGAAACAGTAATCAGACTACAGGGCATGTCTTTGAAGTGTAAGGACAAACTGGGGTACCCAAAGAAGCCTAAAGGACTGCACCATGAAGGCAGCTCACATACTGTATAAGTATTTAAACTACTGTACAATGGTAGAGACGATACAGTGGCACAGAGGTTAGCTCTGTGGCTTCGCACCTCCAAGGACAAGAGGTCGATTCCTGCCTGCGTGCATGGAGTTCTCTGGTACTCTGGTTTCCTCCCACAGCCCGAAGACATACAGATTAGGCTAATTGGTGTTCCCAAATTGCCCGTAGTATGTGAATAAGCATGTGTTCCCTGCAATGGATTGGCACCCTGTCTAGGGTGTACCTGCGCCATAAGTCTCCTGGGACAGGCTACACCCCTCAATATAACCACAGGGTTTACCACATGGTTATCAACCTCCCACGATTAGGGAGTACTGTAAAATCACAGCAGAACCCTGATCTAAAGTCACCCCACCCCACCACACCATCATGTCAATACCACAGTTTATGTATTTCTACTAGCTCTATGTATTGAATATTCTCATTCTTTTCGTTCTTTCTTTTTTTTTTTTTTTACGCCTTCTGAGAAATCAATCCTACAAGGATTCAATTGGTTATGGCCTGAATCGTGACTGCCGCAGTCTGTGGGTGAATGGTGCCTGGAGACACAACCAATGTATAATATTGGACATCACTTTACATTTCTGCAAGAGTAAAATAAATTGCACAGCTCTGTTCGGTCCACAGGAGGCTCAATGAAGAGGACTCAATATTTTTGTAGAAACACACTCAGCTCTCTTCTGCAGGAATATACATGAACTTACCCAAGTGGATGCACACTCAGGGGCAATTTCGTGAAACTAATCCAATTACCTGCATGTTTTTTTGAACCCAGTGCAAACCTACCTGCAAGAACATGCACAGAAGGACATTACCTCGAGCTCATATAGTCCCGGTACCTACCCTGATAGGGTATAGCGTCTTGCATACTGACGTGATATCAAACTAGTATATAATTGCACAACTACTAAAGTACAGTACTTGCTTTGGGTTAATTAGTGAAAACATGGTATTGTTAAACATGTATTCTTATTCACCACATTGATATTGGGATTGTAGGCCATTTCTGTACCAAATGCGAGTCATTTTGGTTAAAATTGTATACAGTAAATAAATGCAATATAATAAATAAAGAAGTTTTATGTGAATCATGAATGAATGTGATGTGAGTCACTAATTTTCAGTCTGTACAACTTTATTGTTCAGCGAATCAAATGAATCGAAGGGATTCGTTTATGTGGATTTGTTCAGAGGAATCGAATCAGCTGAGTGAGTTTCCAGGGTCCATCCCTAACTCCTGGTAGAGTCGTGAGAGGTTAAGCCTTGCCGACGTCACAGACCACCGCCTCTGGGGACTTAGCGCGCTCCCGACAGCGGACACATCTCAGATGGCCTCCGTGCCCATAGACATCATGTAATCTGTATAATATCCTTGTTCACGTCCTTCTCTTCTGTAGCAGTTTATTTCAGCTGCAGCATTGGGGAGTTTGAGATAACTCGGTCTATAAATCATGAAACAGCTTCGTGAGAACTTGTACATTCATCATGCCATTTATCATTATCCGTATTAAACAGGAGAAAATAATATAAGAAAATCTAATTAGGGAATATAATTCTCTTCTTACCTGCCCTTGAAACTCCATCTGCTTCGCATACCTGATTTCATTTACGATAATTAGATCTTGTTAACACACACTCACACAACATTCTTCAATATAGACAAAATTGATGTCGTCAAATTTCCTTGGTACAAACAAGGGGCGCTTGGGGTGTTGGTTTTTATTTTCCTATAACAACATAAGTAATTAGCTACAGATATAAACACGGTGCAGCCAAAAGTTTGGGACACCTAATTATAAAAACTCGTGTGTGCTTGTTGAACATCCTATTTCGGATTTATTCCCCGTGCGCTGTCATAATGAGCTTCACCCTACTGGGAATCACTGTGGGGATTTGTGCTCATTCAGAAGTACGAATTGGTGAGTCCAGGTAATGGGGTGTGAAGAGGACTGGGGTGCAGTTGGTGCTTCAGTTCATCTTAAAGCTGTTCAGCAGGGTTGAGGTCAACCATGTTTGTATGGCAGTCTCTTTGTGCACAGGACATCAAGTTTGGGGTTCTTCTCAATCCCACAATATACAAAGACATTCTATATACAGTAATTGTGTGCTTTACATTTTGTGGCAACACCTCAGGGAAGAACCACATAAAGGTCACAGTCAGGTGTCCACATACTTTTGGCCATATAGCGTAGAAGGTAATGTTGCTGAGCATTCTGTCCTCCAAAGAACAGTCACATGTAGTCCTGGAATTTGTCAGCTTCATTCCTCTATATAAAGGAAAATGCAACAATAATTTCAAATGGTCAGAGAACTGAGAGTTGACCAATACACCCCTGAGGTGTACACGTTCTGATAAAACCTAAGGAAGAAACTATAAATAATGAAAAATAATTAATTAATTAAGGATGTGGTAGATCTAGAGGCTATTCTGGGACCACTGTTGGCAGAAATACACCATCAAAGATATGACAGACTTTCTCAGTGAACAAGACACCATGGTTTTTAGGGCAGGAGTCGCGCAGTGGTTTAGGTGTTAGACTACTGATCGGAAGGTCTTCTTCTTCTTTGTATTTCGGCTGTTCCCTTTCAGGGGTCGCCACAGCGAATCATCTGCCTCCATCTAACCCTATCCTCTGCATCCTCT
>JAQMYG010000036.1:7909881-7920320 GCA_030014215.1 Clariallabes teugelsi | reverse complement strand
CTGACTTCGTGTCGTATTTGGCTAATCTGAAACGAAGCTGCGCGTCAAGACAATGAATAACGCACCCGCATCCACAAATGTGTTTGGTGACGTTTGATGTGAGGCGAGTGGTTTAATACATGTTTAAAAGAGCAAACTTCTAGATGGCAGTAAATGCTGCTTGCAACAACAAGTGAAGTGCACAGGAGCAACGCAAGCTTCTGGAAGACGGAATAACCTGAGGGACCTTTCACACGTCTCCCCTACCTCCCTCCAGCCCCCGCATTGTGCTGTGCTCTTTGCAGTGTGACGCCTTTCAAGCGTTTCTTACAAAGACAAGCAGAATGATGAAAAACAGGCAATATCCGGTCGATATTGCATTTGCTTTGGAAGCTTTGGCATCAGTAATAATGTACATGAAAGAGAAGGCTGACTCTTTCAGATGTACATTAGAGCTTTCTTTATCGTATACAGCCAGCCTGCTCTTCTAAAAAAGATTTAAAAGCCAGAGAAACTGGGTCAGGCTCGAGCTACAAGAGAGGAGGAGTGAGTACGGATTGTCAAGCTGTCAAAAAGCAAAGGAAGACAAGGCAGGCTTCTGTCTTCAGGCTCAATGTGTCATAAATTTTTCTTTTTGTTCAAAGAATTCCCCAAAACGCCTGAATTGTAAAGCAACCGATGCTGTTTAATTGTCTTTCATCTATCTTTAGGGTTAGGAATTTAACAACACAACTTAAATAAAATAAAAAAAAATCCATGCATTTGATGTTACTGTGATTAACTGACAAACTCAGCTGGATGTTTGATGCAGTAGTTCAGTGCGAAAAACTTTCTTCGCGTATTTTCTTTCTTTCTTCCTTTTTTTCTTTTTTTCTTCAACCTTGATCACTACATGGACTCGTGACTTGCCTGTGAACCAAATTGAAACCATGCTCACTTGCCAGCTTCAGGTTTTCTACAATTTTATTGCAGAAACTCTGCTCTAAGACTAGCATATGGAACTATTTACAATGCCAAACCATCCACATCCAAAGTTGCTATTAAATGATAAGTGGGAACTGGGAAAATGAGGGAGTCTTTTTTATTTACTTACTTACTTTTTTTTTTTTTTTTTTACCATTTCAGAGACATAATTTAGCATGACATGATTTAGCGAATTTCCTATGGTTCAGATTAGCATCCTAACATTTCCCATCTCAGAAAATTCTATGGAATTTGTTTGGCCACATTAACAGCAGTGCTAAAACTCACGGAAAATAAACAGGACTTGCTTGGATAGATTTGCACTGGCACAGAAGGCCTCGGCCTCTCACGCACACGCACACAAAGCACATAAAAGCAATCTTAATGCATAAGTGAAAACAGATGTTAGTCACTTATAAAATGAGAGTGCGAGAGAGGTTGTTTCTCGTCTTTTTTAATAAGACTGTAAGTGGTTGAATTACTGCGTGGCTAGACAATACTAACATTGTTTTAATTTTTGGAAATAATGTCAACTCCAGAACTATATGCACGCTTCAAGACAATGGAAAACAAACAAGCAAAAAGAATGATTACTGAGTTGATGTTACTGATTAAAATATATGGTTCTTGAGGTGCTTTGAGTCACCTGACATTCCTGCGATAGTAATTTACTATTACTGCTGTGTCAGGGATGTTGATTCAGACCAGGCTGGGAATATAGATTCATACTGTCCGTCGTACGGCATTTCGGATGTGTCCAAAGTCATCATGCCCCAAGTGCAGGTGTAAAAGACGTCCTGATATACAGTATAATACTGCAGCCAATCAGGATAGAGAGGGTAAAAAAAAAAACACTTTTCAAGTTAGCTGAACAAATTTGATATTTTACGTATCTGTAAGTACTTAAGTAACAGTAACTGTCACCTTAAAGTTCCACCAACTTAAAATCTTTCAGAATCTTTCAAGTGATTTTGTGGCTCAGTGGTAGGTGTTTCGCCTGCCATGCGAAAGGCCCGGGTTCGATTCCCAACAACTGGCTGAAGTTCCCGTCCCAAACCCAGATAAAATGGGAGGGTTGTGTCAGGAAGGGCATCTGGTGTAAAAACCTGTGCCAAGTTTGTGTGCGGACCAGATTGTCTGCTGTAGAGACCCATTGCTGAAAGACCAACAACAATTTATTTGATTTGCAACAACTAAAGAAAAAGAATTGCTATTAAATAGTATGAGTTAGGCTACTCAATAATGCAAGTAAAGAACGATTAATATGAATGAGTACAACAAACTCAAAAACTCATAGTTCTGTTTATTTAAAACTGATTACCTCAAATTTTTTGAGTTTTGCCCACTTATCCAGGTTTACAGTGCATGTAAAAATGCTAATTTGTCTCAAAAGAGCCAAACAAGCTTAAAGATTGGGGCATTTTATACACCTCATTTTATATTTTGCTGCATCAAGCAACTGGAAAGCAATTGGAAATTGAAATCACTTGAACTGGGTTAAGAAACCTTCAAAACATTATCAAAGCCTGGAAGGATATTGCTGAACCGTCAACCCTGTGGAAGAAATGTGGTCGGGGAAAAAATCATGAATGGATATCACTTACAGTAAATATTTGGTTGCATGTATTGTAAAAAATCAACAGTAAAAACCTGAGCTATGTTTAATAGTGAAAGTAAGATCATTTGCATATGCACACAATGTGATGAGAACTCACAGGATTGGGACTAAACAGCTGTGTGGCCATAAGAAAGCCACTTGTTAGTGAAACTCATCCAAAAAAAGGTAGGGAGTATAAAGATTGGACTTTGGAGCAATGCATCAGGGAAGCAATGCAGCCATCATGCATAGTGCCGACTGTACAAGACTCTAGAGGCAGTGTTGTGATCTGGGGTTTCTTCAGTTGGTCAGGTCTAGGCTCAGCAGCGTTATGTGGAAATAAAATGAAGTCCGATGATGAGATGATTGGACTGAATGACCAGGTTATCACATCTGTGGAGTTTTTCTTTTCTGATGGCATGGGCATATTCCAGGACTCTAATTTCTAAATAGTGTTTCTACGAGCACGATGAATCATTTTAACATATGAACTGGCCACCATATTGTGTGCTGTAATCAAAGCTAAAGGTCTGTGATGTTTTTTGCCGGGCAGTGTATATAAACACTACCTAATGCACATATTCAACTAAGAAACTGAAATCAATCATTATCCCAATGAAGACTATGGATTACTGTATGCAAAAGGATAGCTTTATTGGTATTTTGCTAGTGTGTGACTACAGCAAGAAGCTGATATACTAACAGAGCCTGCTAGGGAAAAACAAAAAGGTAAGCTTCTTTGCTTTGCAGGATCAGTAACCGAAGAGGGTGGATTAATTGGCTGTTCAAGCCCAAGGAAAAGAAATATTGAGTGCCTTTACTGCAATTTAATGCAGATCAGGAAGGCCTGCAGCTGTCATGGTGAAATTTCAAGAGCTGAAGTTCTCGCAGAGCTGACAATAAGTGTTGATTCAGATTGATGGTTTGCTGCTCAGACTGCATAATATACTTTTGCAGTAATGTGAACATCTCCAACCTTGTTAAAAAACAAAACAGTGGAACTTTTAATTGGTGCCAAGCAACTTGCCACATGAACCAGTGTAAGATATGAAGTGGCTTTGGCTTCATTACAGTCAGATGTGCACGTATTATCACTCAGGATAGGAAATCAAAGTTCAACAATGCTGTGGCCAAAGCCAACATTCTTGCCAAAGACGTTAATTGATGCTAATACAATCATGTTATATTAATAAATGATTACCCTGTCAACCAATCTGCACTTGACCGCGAGACTTTGCTCTGGCCCACAGTACAAGCTCTCAAGTGTAATGAGGTAGTGATGCCAGCTGGTGAGTCACTGACCAGCTGTTGGTATCTTTTAGACAACAATATCAAAGGGTTGTGTGGTCTCAAAGCAGGTTATCTCTGGATAATGTATGTGATTGTGCATGCATACTTCACCAGGGGTGTCTAATTATAGCCACTAAGCTGCTAATTGTGGCTGCAAGTTTTTTTGTTCCAACCAATCAGGAACATCATTCAAATCCAACTGTTTATTTAACTGCTTTTGGCTTTTGGTCAACTATGGGTTACTCATACAGGTTACTCATTCTCTATACTGCTTATCCTGTTGTACAGAGGGCTTGGGGCATAAGTTGGGATAATCCCTGGATGGGGTGCCAGTCCATCACAGGACTCCAATCACACCGGATTAAATTGGACTGGACTCCACTGAACTAAAATCAAGAGGTGCCATCTTACATTTAGGCATTTGGCAGACGCTTTTATCCAGAGCGACTTACTTTTTTAAAATCTCATTACACATCTGAGGGCCTTGCTCAAGGGCCCAACAGTGGCAACTTGGTGGTTGTGGGGTTTGAACCTGGGATCTTCCGAACCGTAGTCCAATGTCTTAACCACTGAGATACTCCTGACTTTTAATCTTCCATTAAAAGTCATTCAACTACCTCCTGGACCGCACTAAGAGGTGGGTGAGGTGTGCAAATGTTTGAGATTCAACATGTAGTTAACCATCTATCAGATTTTACAGACTGAACATTACAAGTTTGAGTGGTCCTCATCCACAATATAATACAACATCAAGACACTGCAATTCCTATCCTCAACAGAGTACAAAATCAGCACTTGACTAATTTCATACTCAATAAAGAACAGTATCATTCTAAATGCTTCCCATTATAAATAAAGTACACTTTATATGGTACACCTTGCTAGAACTAGGTTGGATCCATTTTACCATCAAAACTGTCTTAATTCTTCATGGCATGGATTCAACAAGGTGCTGAAGAAATTCCTTAGAGATGTTGACATCATTGACATTTAAATGGCAATGCCATTTAAATACATTGAACTCATTGTCATGTTCAAGAAACCAGTTTGAGAGAGACAGTGCATTATCTTATATTCAATTATTTGTCACATGTACTTTACAGCACAATGAAATGTCTTCTTCGCATATCCCAATTAGGAAACTGGGGTCAGAGCGCAGGGTCAGCCAGCTTACAGCACCCTTGGAGCAGATAGGGTTAAGGGCCTTGCTCAATGGCACAACAGTGGCAACTTGGCGATGCTGGGGCTCGAACCCCCGACCTTCCGATCAGTAACCCGGTAACCCACAGCCTTAACCGACTGAGCATTACCCTGTGAGGGTAAGAAAATCTTTCCATAGCATTACACCACCACTGATACAGTACAAGGCAGGATGGATCAATGCTTTCACGTTACGCCAAATTCTGACCCTACCATCTGAACGTTGCAGCAAAAATCGAGACCCATCAGACCTGGAAACATCCAATCTTCTACCGTCCAATTTCAGTGAACCTGTGCAAATTGAAGCCTCGGTTTCCAGTTCTTAGCTGTCACAAGTGGCACCCAGTGTGATCTTCTGCTACTGTAGCTCATCTGCTTTATGTTTTGACATGTTGTGTATTCAGAGTTGCTCTTCGGCATACCTCGGTTGTAACAAGATTTTATTTGTGTTACTTTTGCCTTTCTATCAGTTTGAACCAGGCTGTCTATTCTCCCCTGACCTCTGGCATCAACAAGGGATTTTTGTTTGGAAAACTGCTGCTCACTGGATTTTTTTTTTTTCCCCCCAGAAAATTCTCTTTAAGCCCCGGAGGTGGCTGTGTGAAAATCCCAGTAGATCAGCAGTTTATACACAGACCAGCCTGTCTGGAACCAACAAACATGCCAGATAAATCACCTTTCCTCCCTATTCTTATGCTCAACTTAAACTTCAGAAGATTCTCTTCATCATGTCCACAAGCCTACATGCATTGAGTTGCTACCATGTAATTGGCTGATTAGATATTTGAGTTAACAAGAAGATGAACCTAATGAAGTGGCTAGTATGTTCTTACTGTTCTACACTGGGATTTATTACGACTTTAATATACACCCAGGTGGTCGGGAATGAACAGAGGTAGTACAGTATGCAAGAAAATGTATCAACCCATTGGTTGTATAACTGAATGAGACGTGCCAGACCAACTGTGTCACTCAAGTTTGATGAAAATTGCTCGGGGAATTTTTATCGGCAGCACCAGGTCACAAGGTCATGACTTTGCTATTCATACTTGGCAAGGAAATGAGCAAATGGGGGGCCATCCATTACGTTACACTGATGTCATTTATAAAAGATAGCCCCAACTTCCTTTTAATATTATATTCAAAGTCAAAACAACTGATTAGATCCAGATGACATGTAGGAAAATATGAGAATTCTGAAAGTGCATGGAAGGGATGTGCGAGGATGTGGAAAGCACTGATCTCCTATAAGCTTTGAACATGTTTCGGATTTGAGTTTCCTTCACTGCGCTGTCCTCTTTCGTTCTATTCTGCTTCATAAACTGGAAGATTAAGTGCACATACTATCTGAGGCAGTGCCTGGCAGCTGGGAACACCAAAAGGAATCAATACGGATCAGTGCTGTTAGATTATAGGCTAGCTAATCCTTACCTTACTGAGCACATTTTGAGAGCAGCTTCCATGTTCATATACTTCCAGTAATCACTAGGTGAGCTAAACGACTGGGGAAGTAGTGCTTGCTACAGTACTTCCAGCATGACTACTGAACAAATGCAACGCATAACCTGAAGGACACATAAAATACGAGATTAAATTAAAATCATGCTGGGCTTATGAGGAATGGTGACTGCTGTAGCTTGCTTAGATTCTTTTGTATAAAGCATAATCATAACACATAAAAGTCGCATGTCCATTCTGGTTCAGTGCTTTTTTTTTCTTTCCGCCTGATATCAGCATGGGGGTTGAAAAGGGTGGAAAGATTTATATTCTCTGTCTTTCCACTCCTACAGTACCTTCTTGGCCAGGAGTCTACTGATTAGGGGTTTCCAGGCAACCCAGTAGAAGGGAGACATTATCATTATAGCGACTATAAGGATCATGGGAGAAGTGCCTGAAGACAAGGGGAAACCATAGGCATCTGTGTATCAATCTCCGCTGTAGGATGGAAATGGTGTCCACTGGAGCATGAAATTCTGCCTGCGAAAAAGATGAGGGAATTACAGGACAATAGGAAAAAGAGGAGAAAAGAGGGAGAGGGAGAGTCTCCGGAGAGAAAGATAACAGTGCGCCTGCTTTATAGCCTAATAGAATGTATTTGGAAGAAAACATTTAATTTAGGCTGAATCCCGGGCTACGCTGGGGGAAAAATAAAGTCTGATGGATCCAGTGCGGCTGTTGTATTTCAATGTCGGCCTGTTCTGTGTTCTTATTCAGAGAGGCATGAGTAATGTGGACCATTTGTCTCACCTGGTGAGGGGCTGTCACAACCTCGATCCAGTATGCAGTGAGGCCTGCCCACTGACACTGATGTTTGTTATGCAGGTCACCATCGTAGATCCCTGCAGGGAGCAGAGAGAGAAAGAGAAAGAGAGAGAGAGAGAGAGAGAACAAAACACAATGAATAGGACAAAAGCATGGGCTGGTAAAATACACTATGATGCAATGGTCAGTACTTGCACTGTGCCCTTGACAAAAGGAATTGCTTTATTGAGATGGATTTTATCCTGAGAGGAGATTGAAGACCTAATCAGCTGTCAATTTGATACAGTATGGAAACGCCTGTCTTCGTTTTTTACACTGTACCCCCTGCTGAGTGCCTGGGTGTTAATAGCTACCTAGCAGCAGGAGCCCAAGCAGGGAAGTCCAGGAGAGATACAGCCTGAGTGACAGAGAGAGGAATGGAAGCAGGTCCATATGCATCTTCTCTAGCTCTTGGCACACTTCCCTCGCCTCTCCTCTCGCTCCCTTTCCCACCGCACTAATTTTAGCAGTAGCATTGATCAGTGGAATAGAAGGCTCCTTGCACTGCTGTGGAAAACTCCAGAGGAGCCCCAGTGAAGCTGAGGGAAACGAAAGAGCTAATGATGATTGAAGATCATGAGCAACACCTTTCCAGGCCACTTTTAATCAAACTTCTGCCCTGTAATGTTTTTCACTGACACTGATGACAGTGGTGCTGATGAGTATGATGATAATTGCGATGATGCCCATTGGGCATGTGCATCCCTTTGGGAAATGCTGAGACAATCTGAAAGTCCCAAGCAACACTCCATCTCGCTGACAGCCAATGCTTGCACTCGTAGTCCTCACAAAGATGAACCAGAGGGATCGATTTTCCCTCTTATCCCCAGTACTCCATACGAAAATATTATCATGTCAACTTTGTTTGATTACACTGAGAGCATCAACACCACACTTAGGAGACTCCGGGACTGTGGTTGGTCTGCTACATCCCAAGATCATCAAGATAGTCAAGAATTAAACCTTTAATATTAGACCGACATCAGTATTCAAAACGATTAAGCAGGTAAATTTGAAGGTTCACTTCGAATTTCTTTCATTTAATAGACTGCAAAGCTCCCTTCTGGCAAGATAAGAATACATCAAGCTCATTCCTTAGATTTCCAGGATGCGCTTACTTGCAATGTGTACAAGCGATTGCTAGCTTTATACTTCAGCAAGTAATGAAAAAGAAGTAAGTCAGTAGCAGAGATTTCTATGTTATTATGTGCAGTTGGAACAAACACACTCTCATTACAGTGTACCATCAAGGACTCAAACTTTCCCTTTAATCTGAGCAAGGATGATGCTGTTAGGAAGGTTCCTTAAGACCTGAATTAAATCACAGGAAGTCTCAGACAGGCACACCCTTGTCAGGTTTTAAAATAGCCTGCTCCAAACAGACAGCTCAATCATATCTAAACCCATGAAACTTGGCCACACTTGATTATCATGAAGAAATGATAAGACTTTTTTGTAAACAACAATGCAAACAACAACGTCTCTTTGAACACAATGCCCTTTCGTCTGTCCTACTTTTTACATCTAACTTTTACTGTAATTTCCCATAAGGTTTATATCAAATATTTTCTTCTGGACTAAGTGACTCTGGATGTCACAGTGCTGTAGTGATTAGCATTGTGGCCTCGCAATTCTAGGGTCGAGGGTTTGATTCCCGTCTTGAGCTTGTGTGTGTGGAGGTTACATGTTCTCCCGTGCTTGGTGGGTTTCCTCCGGGTACCCCGGTTTCCTCCCACAGTCTAAAGACATGTAGATTAGGTTAATTGGAATTCCCGAAATGCTCGCAGTGTGTGAGTGAGTGTGTCCCCTGGGAGAGGCGCCAGACCTCCAGCGACCTTGTATAGGGCAAGCAGTATAGAGAATGAGTAAGTAAGAGTGAGTAAAATACAGTACCCCGTTAAAGTAGGACGTTTCATAGACAAGGGTCTGAGCATCCTTGGGACCCAATTTAGAACCACCGGTGCTCTTATAATAACCTTGAATCTTCTGGGAAGGCTTTCCACTAGATTTTGGATTGTGGCTGTAGGGAGTTGTCCATTCAGCCATAAGAGCATTATTGAGGTCAGACACTGATGTCTGGTGTGGAGCTATTTGGTGCAATTGGAATTCTAGTTCATCCTAAAGGTGTTCAGTGGAGTTAAGGTTAGGGTCGTGTGCTGGCCACTTGGTTTTTCAAACCGTAGTTTGGTCTTGCCAAACCGTACCTTAAAGTCCCACGCTTTGTGCCCAAGGACATTGTCATGCTGGAACAAGTTTAGCTCCGTTGAGTGGGAAATTGTACTGATACAGCATGCAAATATATACAACTCTGGATATAATGGCCAGGCGTCTACAAAATATTCACGATACAGCTTATGAATATAGCATGCAGAGCAGCCAGGTTTAAACGCCAACACTGTCTAAGCAGCCAATCAGTACTATAGTATACAAAAATGTCTCAGAGGCATTGAATAAAATAAACACCACCTGTCCAACCCCGACCCTTTGGCACCACATCTCCACTGGGCTGCCTACACCCATAATATCTCAAGTTTTAAGACATGATGAATAAATTACAGTAGTGTTTGCTCAAGGCTTCCCCAAGCACGGTGAGTTCATCCTTTGTGGAAAAAGGGAGGATGTAGGTCTGCATGCTTACACTGAATACTAAAATCTCCACATCAGTGTCAAATGCTGGTATTCTCTCAATGCAGTGCTGTGGGTTGGAGACAAATTGAAGGAGGAATGTTGTATGACCTTAATTTAAGAAATGCATAAAATATCATTAGAAAGTGTGGGAGCAATAAATGGAAAGCCAACTGGGGGCAATGAGAAAACCTTATGGTGCCATTAAAACCCATTCTATCTTCTAAGCAGCCAGTGCATCAACATATAGTTTACATATCAATGTCATAAAGTAGTTTAAATTCACCTCAACTGATCTGTTTTAAGCCTTATGCACAACCAAGGACATTTAATTCCACTTGTACAGATATCCTTGACTTCATAAGAACCTGAAAGACAAAAGTTAAAACTCACTAAACGTGTACTTTGGGTCAGGGGTAGCTCAGTGGTTAAGGCATTGGACTACGGTTCGGAAGGTCCCAGGTTCAAACCCCACAACCACCAA
>JAQMYG010000036.1:7894772-7907185 GCA_030014215.1 Clariallabes teugelsi | reverse complement strand
GGGTTTCCTCCGGGTACTCCGGTTTCCTCCCACAGTCCAAAGATATGCAGATTAGGCTAATTGGTGTTCCCAAATTGACCATAGTGTGTGAATGAGTGTGTGTGACTGTCTGTGTAAAATGAATAAAAGAATTAGTCTGGGTAAAGTGCATAGTCTTTAATATTTGAAATGTGTTAAATATTTTGTATGAGTCTTAGAAATTGTATTGTTTAGTATTTTACATAAGAAACACCATAATCTGTACTGGGGACTCATACGGCACCTAACTGTAGGAATCATTGATGCTCATGGACTCCAAATGGAATAGACAGTATAGGAATATTCTCTTTGAAAAGGAGGATGGAGTGGATGGGAATGTATTCTGGCCTCCTAGGATATGCTCTATTTCCACCATGACCGCAACCAGAATAAAGTGATTATGAATGAATGATTGAATAAATCAATATTAAATGCCAAAAAACTAATTAATATAGTAATATTCCAGGAGTTGTCTCCTCTGGTTTCCCATTGCAATGTTAACTTCAAGGCTTCCTTATTATTCGTCAGGAAGAGTTTTGACAGACTATTAAAGTAGGACACAACTTTTTACCCTGTCCTAAAAAAAAGCCCAATAGACCTTCTCAATAGTGAACTCGAAAGGCATTTTTCTGTGCAAATACTGTGCAATTTTATGCTGTTTTTTCTTCTTCTCTTGGATATAACCTAAAAGCAAACATGATATATAATCTATCAAGTGGTTTAAGCTTAGATGACGCCACTGAGGTTGGCTACAGTACCAGCAAGACTTTCTTTGTTTTTGTTCATTTTCTGCACTTTTCTTTAACTTTAACCTCTTTATTTTTTCACCACATCTAACGTCAGATACAATAAACAAACTTTTGTTTCTATTGCTTTATAATTTACTTACCATTTAATGATTTTCAAACCATACTGGATGCAGTGGCGGTCCCAAGCCCGGATAAAATGGGAGAGTTGCGTCAGGAAGGGCATCCGGCATTAAAAACTGTGCCAAGTTGGGTGGTCCGCTGTGGAGACCCCTCAACAGGAACAGCTGAAGGACTAACAACAACAACTAGCAACACAGACAACCTGAACACAGACAACAACTGTTCCCATAGAATGGTTACACAAAATCCACACACACCCATACAATTTTTGACATTAAATCAAATGTTGTTATGCCCATGTGTATAAATATTCAACCATTACATGTTGTACGTACCTTACAGCACTGTCAAATGATTTTTTTTTTTGCATATCCCAGTTAGGAAGCCAGTGCCTTAACTGATTGTTTCAGCACTGCCTACGAATGCTCCAAATGCCTACATTAGCTAGTTTTATGTTTGGTTTGGTGTAGCTGTCATTTTGGAACACAGTTCCTGCCCAAGTCTCACCCATCTACCTTAGGATTTGAGGTTATGCTGAAGAATTCAGGGGTAGTCCATCTTTCTTATTCAATCAACTTTTTTGCAGTGCACCAGTTCCTCTTGCAAACAGCCCTAAAGCATGATGATACCACCACCATGCTTCACAGTTGTTCATAAATAGCTCCAAGAAACATCTCAGATCTGTTATCAATCTAATGAGTGCTGTCAAACTAAATATTTTTTAAATGTTTTTACAAGCTACCAGCCATAGTCAATTAGGTTCACTAACAGGAACTTGAGAGGCCTTGGACTTTGCTAATTGAAAGACCCTTCAGGACACCTAAATTATAGACCACATTAAAGTGAAGGAGCACCAATCCTCCAAAAGATGTTTACTGTAAAGGTACCGTATGTACGTACTTGTAGTCACATGTCAAATATAAGACCTGACTTTTTAGTTGTGTACAGTATATGAACTTCAGCTTTGTAAAAATTTGACTTTGATGTTTTCTTTTCGATCATTTCACTCTACTTTTAGGTTGCTCTGACACTTGCATTCTTCTCAGCACAGGCCAATTTACCCTACGAGTTTTTTTTGCATGCTTGGTGAAGTGTGAAAGCCACTTTTACACTCAGTCACAGTCTGATTCCTGGTCGTCTTGAAAATGATTGCCTGGGTCTCACTTCTACCAAACCACTGTATGGATGCTGTTCACGTTTAGTGGTATATTTTGATATTGGTTCAACTTATCACATTATTTACTGTTTCAAGTTTCTTGATGGCAGGATTATTATGGTCATAGTTTGTTAGGAGTTTTTTTTCTAGATTAAAGCATATCTGAGATTATAAGCCTTTATCAGAATCAGTTCTGGGTGCATACTAAAGTAGTTGGCCCAAATGTGACTCATTTTTGTCATCGGTTATGGACTGTGCATAACCCGATTTTGACCTTTGTCTGCCCCGTAACTTTGCATCTTAGATCTGTTTTTGAGTGTCCGCCAAATAAAATGCACTTACTGTAGATTTTATCCCGTATGTCTGAGCGTTACACCAGGTGTCACTCCACACAGGCGCATAATAATCTTGGTTCTTGAAACTAGATGCTGCTCAAACAGAGGTGTACGCAGAGATTGCTGGGGAGGGTATTGCAAAAGTATTACTGGAGTGTTTTTGAGAATTGTGAAATGTGAGAGGTGTGGGCAAGTTGGTTAAGCTTTCTGCTTGGCTGCCTTAAATGGGACTGATTTAGGAGTGCAGAACAAAAGCACAGTGTGTCCACACATGGAAACAGCTGGCAATCTGCACATTTGGCATATAGGCAGCCTGGCTGTTACTTTTTCACACGCACACACATACACACACCCGCAAATGTACAGAACACTATGGGGGTGTTTTTTTATTTATTTATTTTTTCAGATTAAAAGCTGAAGTTGGCAGTTCTAGTTGCAATGAAATTAATGTTATTTATTTATCTTATATATGTATTTGTATCCTTGTATCGTACATAATCTGTTAATTAAATTATTTATGTACATAGTGCTTTTAAAAAGATAATTATGCAACGTTTAGTGCCAACCGAGAAAGCTGCTTGGACGAGAGGCATTCCACAAGTGGTGATGATATAGAGCATAACAGCACTGGGACGTTTATCAATATGTATCACTCCACAACACAGGTGTTCTGTCAGTCACCAGCATGGGTGAAAGGTGGACCAGAAAGAGGTGAAAGCAACTGCCTGCCTTTCTATTTAACATTATTTGGGAATTCAACCTGGAACCTGGAAGTTCCAGAAGAATAAGTGGAAATAAGTCTTATGTCCCTTTTGGCATCAAAATAACTACTTTCACCCTTGATAATTACACTAACTTTGTTGCAGAATGATATGTGTTGGTGGAGCAAAATTACTAATAAACAAACAAATCATATGTTTATAGAATTCTTGTATAAAAGCAATATCACACTTAAGGTGATGCTGTTGTACTGAATATCAGCACGGTTCTCATATCTTCTGTACAAACCATGTGCTCTCGTACATTTGCATCCATGCTGATATTGAGTAAAACAGCACAACTTTGACTATGTTACTGCTTAATTGACACAGCATCTTTAAAGAAATCCAGATGTAGATACAGATCCCCAATGAACAAGCCACACTTGACAAAGGTGTTCCTGAGAAACACCCTTGATTGGAACCAGATTCCAAACGGAACTATAAATCCCGCTTCTATGATGTTAACCAGTACCAATATCTAATGCACTGTTCTCTAAAGATTTGTCCATGATTTTGAGAGCATCTCATAGAGGAATAAGATATAGCTCTGTGTTTATGAAGGTTTTACTACCCGAATTCCGGAAAAGTTGGGACATTTTTTTTTTTTTTTGGAATTAAATTAAAACTAAATGACTTTCACATCACATAAACCAATATTTTAGTCCCAATAAAACACAGAGAACATAACAATTGATTAAACTGAGAAATTGTACAATTTTATGAACAAAATAACCTCATTTCATTGGTCGTCTTTGACGTATTTTTCATTCAATGATGTGCCGAATGTTCTCTATAGGTGGAAGATCTGGACTGCAGACAGGCCAATTCAGCACCTGGACACTTCCACTAAGAAACCATGCTGTTATAATACAGTAACTGCAGTATGTGGTTTTGCATTGTCCTGCGAAAATACACAAGGCCTTCCCTGAAACAGACGTTGTATAAAACCTTTATATAGCTTTTAGTATTTATAGCTCCTTCCAAAACATGCAAGCTGTGGCATTATGCACCCCCATACCGTCAGAGATGCTGGCTTTTAAACTGAACGCTGATAACTTGCTGGAAGGTCTCCCTCCTCTTTAGCCCGGAGGACACTGCATCCGTGATTTTCAGCAAGACTGTCAAATTTGGACTCATCTGACCATAGAACATTTTTCTACTTTGAAATAGTCCATTTTAAATAAGCCTTGGACCACAGGCCCTCCTTTACCATGTTCACCTATAACTTCCTTATTACATGATAGAGCTTTTGTTGGCGTCTTCAGATGGCACGGCAGATTATGTTTACCGACAGTGGTTTCTGGAAGTATTCCTGGGCCCATTTAGTAATATCAATGACACAATTATGCCGATGATTGATGCAGTGTTGTCTGAGGGCCTGAAGACCACGGGCATCCAACAAAGATCTTCGGCCTTGTCCCTTACGCACAAAGATTTCTCCAGTTTCTCTTTTGATGATCTTATAAATTGTAGATGATGAGATTTACAAAGCCTTTGCAATTTGATGTTGAGGAACATTGTTTTTTTTAAAGCATTCCACAATCTTTTTACGCACACTTTCACACATTGGAGAGCCTCTGCCTACCATCTTTACTTCTGAGAGACTCTGCCTCTCTAAGACATCACTTTTATAGCTAATCATGTTACAGACCTTATGCTAATTTCTTGCTTTTTCAGCCCTTTGTTGCCTTCGTCCCAACTTTTTAAAGACTTGTTTTTGAGCAAGCATCAAATTTAAAATGAGCTCATTTAGTGGATAAAAGTTTAACAATTCTCCGTTTAAACATTTACATTCTCTATGTTCTATTATGAGTAAAATATCGCCTCATTTGATTTAAAAGTCCTTTAGTTAAAATTTTATTCAAATTTTAAAAAATGTCCCAACTATTCCCGGAATTCGCGTTGTAAAAGATGGAGCGAATGAGTTTGATACAGGGACTAAGAAACGCCACTACAGGGGTGGATGTCATGTTCTATTCTGGATTGACTGTTGCTCATCGATTCTTCCAGTGGAAAAATTGAAGGCACCTTTTACCCCCTCAGTAAATTACTATAGTACCATGTCATAATTATAAGAGACCTTTGTGGCTTTGGGGGTGCAGTCATGGCAGGTGGGATATTGCATTTCAGTGAAACATAAAGTGTGCTGTTGATTTGATATCACACACACAGAGAGAGAGAGAGAGATGCACAGCCACATCCCAGGCAGCGAAGTATAATACCAAAATGGCGATTGAGTTACTGTATGTATGTAGCTTTAAACCACTCGGACACCACTTTATTCTGGCCTCTCAAATAGTTCTTGAATGTCTGTGAATGAGGCCCCTTGTCTTACTCCTCCCAAGGTCCCAAACCCCGTTTAGAAACCAAGAAGAAACAAAGAAAGCAAGTCTGTTTTATTACACACATGTACATTCTCACTCATTCCCTATACCATTTATACTGTACAGAGTCACAGGAAGCCTGGAGCCTATCCCAGGCCTATGGGATTTAAGGCACACCCTGGATGGGGTACTAATCCATCGCACGGCAGACAAGCACACACACTCACACTCACTCACACACTATGGGAAATTTGAAACAGCCAATTAGCCTAATCTGCATATCTTTGGACCGTGGGAGGAAATTGGAGTATGAGGAGGGAACCCACCAAGCATCGGGAGAACATGCAAACTCCATGCAGACAGACCTGAAGGTGGGAATCGAACCCTCGACCCTGGGGGTGCGAGGCCACAGTGCTTCTCACATGTGCGCAGATCAGCAGAATTCATGTCATGTTACATCATCTCTGAAGCACTTAATGGTGGTGGAGGGACAGGGTCCAACAGTGGCAGCTTGGCAGTGCTTAGTCTTTTGATCAGAAAGCCTAAGACTTAAGCACTGGCCCTTTTTTTCTTTGCCAACATTAACCTCAGTTTCTGAGCCACCACTTCTGTAATTCGTTGAACTTTTCAGCTAGTACTATAAATGGAAACTTTGTTCCTGGTGTTGAACACACGATGAAGATTAGACAAATAAAAAATCTGACAAACTTCCCAATAACCATTAATTTTCTTATTTACATGCACAACATGGAGCAGAAAGTATGACTATTGTTGAGACTTTTCAATAGAGATACCTTCAATGTTATGCAAGATTAGAACAGATGCAGCAAACAAAAACAAATAATCCCATGAACCAATCCTATGCTGCATGTGATTTCTGATTTATATACAAAAAAAAATGAAAGAAAACCTACACCATGTTCTAACATTTCTCTTCACCATATGGCAAAATAGAGCAAGTGAATATAGTCAGGTGTTTGCTGAATCCATCTGAACTTAGTCAATGGAGAAAATCTGATTAGCAGGCTGAGGCAAAACCCAGCTGGTGTTGTATTTTTTCCAGCACACTTGATGGAACACATCTGGCTTTGAGGCTTTACAGTTATGCCCAGTCAACTACTAGAGAGAGCAAAAAAAGGTCAGAGTGTGATGGTCACAATGTGTGTGTGCATAAGCTAGGAAGTGTTATTTGCCACCAGCCACAACATATGGTCATACCCAGACAGTGACTAAATGAGGATTAGTTTTCTGGGCTTGCTCAGAATGCACAGACATAATACCACAGTGTTCTGTACTCACAAAAGCCACACGGTGACCATAGGCTTGAGATGCCTTTTAGTTCTTGAGCATAAACCCACAAACACAGCTTTTCCTACTCAGCTTCAAGGCGAAAAGAAAAATTAGTCTGGTTTATACTTCCATCCCAACACGTCTCTGAACCCTTTTAAAAAACTTCAGAGAGAGAGGATAGATCGATGAGACACTTTTCCTAAACCTAAGCCGAAACCCCCAGACAGGGTGGCTACTTCCATGTGCGTTGATTCTGAGATGAATATGCTTAAAGAGGGATGATGGGTAGTAGCCTT
This sequence comes from Clariallabes teugelsi, assembly GCA_030014215.1. Lineage (NCBI taxonomy): Eukaryota > Metazoa > Chordata > Actinopteri > Siluriformes > Clariidae > Clariallabes > Clariallabes teugelsi. The sequence goes on along the minus strand of JAQMYG010000036.1, from coordinate 7,900,136 downwards.
ACTACAAACGATGACTCTTTAGTCTACAAACAGTCCAGAGAAGCAATGTGGTAGCAGCAATCCTTTTCAAGTTACAAAGTCCACTTTGAATTCTCCATCTGATTGGTCAGAAGGTTTAGGGTTTTACTGCAAGGCAAACCACAGGTATATTAAATGCACATTTTGCATCGATGACGCAGTGACTTAGTGGTTAGAACTGTTGCCTTTCACCTCCAGGGTCCAGGTTCGATTTCCAAATGGAGGTACAGTATGAGCATGAGCATGGAGTTCCCGTGATTGGTGGGTTTCCTCCGGGTACTTCGGTTTTCTCCCACAGTCCAAAGACATGCAGATTAGGCTAATTGGTGTTCCTAAATTGCCCGTAGTCCTACCGCGGTAATAAAAACGGGAGTAAATATAGTGACCTTCCAATGTTCACCACTGACCTCCATGATCCTTAGTTGGACTACAGAGGTTCCTAGATGGACGGATGGACTTATTACATCAGAGGTGGCAGAAAAACACAAAATTCAATACTGAAGTAAAAGTGTACGCTATTACAAGTACAAGTACTAAGTACATACTCAAAAACAATAGATTTTTCTGAATATCTATGTACTGGTACCGTAAGTTTTGTAATAGAAAATGATGTTGGTATTAACATGGAACACAAACCAAATGTACAGTTTTATACATTTATACATAGTTTAATGTAAGATTATTACCTTTTTTTTTCTCTAATCAACTGTTACTAAAATTGCCAACCAAAAATGTCTTGTTTTATTGACAGTTCATTTTGCTATTTTTTTTTAATGAATTTGTAACCATGAAGAAAAAGTATCTCCCATAGAACAAGACATTTCTTGCTTCCAATTTTAGCAATATCTGACTAGAAATTAGCTTAATAATCTTATATTTGTTTGGTGCAATCTTAGTTTAAGAACGTACTGATAGGTTTCGCTAGATTCAAGAATATTTCACATGCTAAGATGTAATTTTTTTTTTTTTTGCATTGAGATAAACAGCTCCAAATCATCATCTTATGGTTATTATAATTCCAAGATAATCTTTCTTCAATGAGGTCACAGTAAAACTTCCTTATTTTCACCATTTTATTTGAACAGACAACTTTTTTTTTTTTTTAAACGTATCACCTCCCCCGCCTTAAACTTGTCTGTTCGAATGACAGCTTAAAAATAACCAAGATTCTCAAACTATTCCTAAAATCCAGGAACATTCCAGTCTTACAGTTCAGGCAGCTCTCCAATGTATTCTGACAAGCATAACCCAGGCTCAAGGAGATGGAGAAGAACTAAGAGTTTTAGAGGATGTGTGTGGGGGTCTACCAGCCAAGACTTGCATTTCGCAAGGTCTGCACCTTAAAACATGTACATAAATATGTAGAAAAGGATAAGATTTCAGTGAAAGAACAGTAATGCATGGTTACATCCTTAGTTAATGTATTTATCCCAAGGTAAAGTGCTCAAAACTCTGGAGTAATGTGGGAAAACGAACATCGAAACGAGCTTTCTACTGAGTCTCTCCACTGCATTTAGACCTCTGATATGACTAAGAATCCTCTGTAATTGAATTACATTCTATCTCTCTCCTTCTCCGCTGTCTATCCAGGCACACTGTTGATTTCCCATGTGTATCCAGTGTTCCTGCTTTTATTGTTATGGCCTATTAAATTTCATGATGGGCCAGCCAAGTTGGGGATAGCATCTGTTCAGTCGGCCGCCATAGATCGTTATTTCCGCCAAGCAAGGTAGCAGCGTTTCTGAGCGACTGAATACAATTGCTGAAAAAGTCAGATCAATTTAGGAATCATTTATTGTTTCCCCTGCTGTACTATTGCAGACCACTGGCCTTTTCCTGTAGTATTTTATTAGCCATTGCTAGGCTTTGCTCTGGAGATCTGGGGTGAGAAGTTGAGGCTGTCGAACATGGATCAGGTTTCATTTCTTACTCCATGCAGCCTGGTTCGCTGGGAGTCTCAGCTGTTGCGGTCTCTTATAGTGCGCTATGGAGGAGATAAGACTGCTGGTTATAAACACTGGATCCATTGTTTGATTAGGCTTTGTGTTGAAAAGATCCCAGAGTCCTGGACATTTCCAGTCATCACCCTCCCTACCCCAAACCCCCATGGGAGGTCTAATTCATTAGTTGATGTAAGGTAAGCTGCACTAATGAATCTTCCCGTTAAATGGACCCTCTAATGTAATTACCCCTTTTAGTGGCAGAATGTTCACTTTCTGACTTGCAGTACAGCTTACAATAGCTTTCATACTTTACCTACAACATACATGCAAATGCCTCCATGCCTTTATGTTTTATTAATTAATTTCCACCGTACACACCTGACACACAATGACAGAGGGAACAGTAGAGCAGGCCCCGTGAATTGGATGAATACAATGTCTGAAAATTATAGATCATTCCCATAATTAACTTTACCAAATGCCAGCCACCTTTGCTATTCAATAGGGCAAGTAAAGCCACATTAATCCAATACCTATTTACAAGAAGGCATTGCAGACAGCTGGTTCAGTAGATAAAGAAGCGAATGTATATGTCGGGCACCCTGCTTTTTATTGCGGCTCCTCGTTAACCTCCCGGCTGCCAGCTCCCTGTTCTCATGAATTTCACATGATTAAGCTTGGAATGTGAAAGCAGCACTGTGGAGCTTGTTTCTACTCAGGGGGTTCAGAGGTGAAGAATGAGACAGGACAGCAGGAATCTATGCAGGTACTACGGCACGCACGGCGCACAGGTAGAAATATGTATCTCTGCTCGGGTTAAAACACAGCAGGCATCTCATATTCTTGTTTAATTTCCTGTCTCATATTGCTGACGATTCCTGCTTTCTCTAAGTAGTTTCACGTGCTGTCGTATCCACAGGCAGCTCAAGAATGAATGCAACAACCATGTTTAAGAATCCACAGAATAGCCAAGTTTTAATTACTCATTACAGACATGGTCTATACGGCTTATCCTGTATACAGGGTCATGGGGGGCCTGGAGTCTATCCCAGGAGTCAGGGCACGAGGTGGGATAGAACCTAGACTGGGGGCCAATTCATCACAGGGCATCACACACACGCCCATACGCACACTACAATCCAATTAGCCTAATCCGCATGTCTTTGTGTGTATGTGTGCCCTGAGATGGATTGGCACCGTGTCCAGGGTGTACTCCACCTCATGCCCTAAGTCTCCCTTAGGCTTCAGGCCATCCGTGACCCTGTATACAGGACGTGAGTGAGGAGCTTCTCAAGCTGGTTTGATGCATTACTTTTTACAAGCAATGATGTCACGGTATTCGAAAAGAAACACAATAGGTTCAATTGATCCGTTTTTTTTTTCTCCATCTCAGCATAGTGCCCGGGTATTGATGTACAGGCATTACCGCCAGGCTAATTACTTGTACTTTGTACTTTGCATGCTCGCTCCCTAAGCAACCTGATTGCCAAGACCGCCACCGTGTAATTCACACAGGTAAATTAATTGTCTCCAAGGCCACCTGACTGTAATGAAATAAAAACATTGAAGATGTGAGGGGGGAAAAAAAAAATCCATCTGGTTGCACTGGGAACTACAGCCAGCCTAATGGATGCCAAAAAGGAGCACATTAGCAAGGCTTGTGTTAAATAAACACCCTTAATGGATTATTAAATCAGGAAGGGATGGATTCTAATTGAGGAAGAGTTGAAGGTCTGAATATATACATGTACTTGATCTTCTCCAATTTCATCAGAGGTCACACCTGGACGTGATACAGTTACAAAAACAACTGCAAATGGGCTCTCGGATGAACACAGTGGAGTTGAACAAAAGCTTTAGTTTCAGAAACTGAGACAGAAAGTGCTGAAAAAAACGTCTGTCAGTCTATAGGAGAAGCAATCAGATGGCTGAATTGCAGCAACCAAAAGTGATGATAAAATGGGTTCTACTGTCTATAAATTGCTTTGAAAGGTCTACTTTCTTTCTAAAGAAACGTAAGTATTTTTAACCAAAATTGTTTTATTTCTTTTAGAACCTGACATGTCTTTTCTGCATGCAGCTGAATAAAAAGGCATTTAAACAAATCTACCTGTAAAAAAAAGTCACTTTGTCTAAAGTACATGTTAATAATTGCTTACTTGATGTATAGGTTTGCTTTTCTAATGTAATAAATGTTATGCTTTGAGCATGTCGTTAGTTGCATGAAATTAAGGATATGACTGAATTCCATTCCATAATGCATAAACAAATTGTTGCTTAAACTTTAGAGCAGACAAAGTTGTAGGCCCTGTAACAAAACTCGCCAAATTAATCACCAATATTTTCAGCACCAAATAATATTTACCTTAAGAGACACGAATAAAGGCACTGTGGATATCACAGATAGTTATGTTTATTATTTTATAGCCATTGTTTAGATAGGAATTGTGCATTTATTATACAGTATACTGTAATCCAAGGCAAGTTAAATCAATGAATTATTGCTGCTTTTATACAATTCAAGGCCGCTCAGTGTGTGCTGAGATACTGATCAGAAGGTCGGTGGTTCAGGCCCAAGCTCCACCAAGCTGCAGCTGTTGGGCTCTTGAGCAAGGCTTTTAACCCTGTCTACTTCAACGGTGCAGTATCATGGCTAGCCCTCTGCTCTGATCCCAGCCTCCTATCAAAAAGCTATAATATATAGTAGAAAATCTCAAACTTTGACCATGTGAAGAATTGGCCTGTACTGAAATATTAGAAGTTTCTGTTACACAAAAACAACTTTTTCCCCTTCTCATCTCCTAAAACAATATGGTGTCTTCCATTCCCAAAAAAATAGACGGATTCTCATTAGAGTTACTTGATAAGAGTGAGCTGAATAGCTTCCAGGCAGAAAGATATATAGGGAGGTTGTTTTGTACTTTAATTATGGCAGAAAATCTAGGCATGCCCTAGGCTCAAATCTAGAACAGACTGGCTTGCAGTTATGCTTCAACATCGTGTGGAATCATAATTAGGGTTTACTGAGCTATATTTAAAGCTCTAATGAGAATTCTGTGTACCTGGTAGGGTTTTTTTGGTAGTACATGAGTGAAGCAGTGAGGTCTCTATGGAGTAATCTACTGTAGGTGCTGGAAATGAACCCAACTAGAAGAACTAACTAACTTCCATGTTCTTCAGAGACGTGATTAGACCTACAAGATGTGTCTGTACTTGGGTTTATTCTTTGTTTCTAGAGAATACGTATCAAAATTATAAATTAAATATATGAATATAATTAATAATAATTAATTAATTGTATTTTTTCTGGATATAAAACAATGCTTATAAATACAAACCGGATTCCAAAAAAGTTGGGACACTAAACAAATTGTGAATAAAAACTGAATGCAATGATGTGGAG
>JAQMYG010000036.1:7857321-7870277 GCA_030014215.1 Clariallabes teugelsi | reverse complement strand
CTGATCATTATTTCTACATATTGTATTTCGTCACATCATTTTAACCCTTTTCCATTTTTTTTTCATTCTTTAGAGCTGCTTTTCTACAATCACCATTGTTAAAAGCACTAATTTAACTCATTTTTTTGCCACCATTACAGTAATACTACATCTACTACTACTATTGCTGCTGCTGCTAATAGCGCTGCCATTACTACAACTGCTTCTATGAATACTACTACTAACTTCTGCTGCTGCTACTTCTACTACTACTTATAACAACAATAATAATAATACAAATAATGTTTTTCTGAACCCAAGAACGAAGGCAGAAGACAAATGACCAGACATGTACCATTTAATAACATCAATATATTTAAAACCATGCTATAAATTGAACAGAATTATAAAATATGATTGGTCAGAAAGTTATTTTTTAAAACTCTGACAATAGTTCCAGATATAATTCAATTCATGGGTCACTTCATTCTTATGGTCATTACATCTCACATTCATGCACATTTCTATTTAAATTCTATATCAATTTCCGCATAAGTTTCCACATTTGTACAGCCATATTGTCAAAAATAATGAGTGTAACTATAAATGGGTATAAAATATATGAATGTATGAATTGTAACGACAGGTGAATTTGCTGTGGCATAGAAGAGCTAAAACACTGCAGTGTAAAAAAAAAATTCAATAATAATCAGCGTCAGCATGGTAGCAGTATCTTCTTGCATCAGATCACCCCATCATGGATTATGTCCCTATAACAGCATGTTCTGTCCTGTCCTGTTATAATGCTTACATATTGCCTTATCCAGCCATCCTTTTTGAACATTAAGGATGAGATCCATACTGCATTTTGGCATGCTCTCCGTCTCACCATATACAATGTTTAGGTGATTTATACACTCCAAATAAACCATTTGTCTTTATAATGAAGCATGTCTCACTAGTCACTGATCTGTTGTCTCTTCCTCAGCACCTGTTCCAGGAAAAAGCCAGGACACATAAGGCACTGACTCAGCAAACAGGCCTGGCATAGGTCCTTGTCCAGAACGCTGTCCCATGAGTCTATGACAGCCAGACGACAACTCCAAAACACCTCATCTTTCACAGTTACAGCTCGCTCTGAGATTGACGGTCTGTACTGGCTTCAGTTTGCAAAACAAGTGTACACGCTAACGCGTGCTTCAACCTTCTAGTGGGAAAGTATGATCTGCTCTCTTTCACATACAGTACGGTACTCTGGACACTATCCCTCATTTCTTTATATTTTGCTTCCACAGAGCCAGACATTTTTGTATTTTTCATATTTGGCTTCCTGAAGGACTTTTTCGTCTCTCATTTTCAATCCAGTCCCTGTACCAGTTGTGAGCAGTTTCAAATTAATGTTTTTTGTTTGTTAAGCCACATAGATGAATCCTTTAAGCATTAAACAAACTTAATGCATGAAGCAGTGAGAAACAGGTGCTGTTGATGACAGATTATCAGATCTGTGATTAGTATACTTGTGATGCTGAATGCTGAGTGGTTTTAACAGACGAGAGGGGAAATGAGGTTGCTGCTCAGGTTGTTACATAAACAACCCATTAAAATTTTTTTATCTTTACACACTTTGTAGCCAGTCGCAGTAAAATGGGCATTTGTTCCCATTTCTTTAATTTAATCTACATCATTTCATTTTATTTAATATGAAAAAATGAGTGGTGGCTCAAGACTTTTGCACATGAGCTCAAAGATGCCCACTAGTGAAGAGCCAAGTCTATACATAATAGTTATAGTTCACCTATGATGACGCCCAATAGTATAATGTTCAATCCTATAATAGTACATAATAATAGAGCGAAAGGAAGTAGAATCGTTTAGGCATTCTAGTGAATATCAAATCTGATGTCTAAATACTGAGTCAGTAGGATGAATGACAAATAAAACTCTACAGAATTTGATATGCCTATAAGGTACACTCAGTATAATAATATTCATTTCTGTATGAAATATGCAAACACTCATGAAGCTATTGGGACCCATCAAGGTCAGTTCCTATTGTATGGTGGGGGAAAAAATACGAGGCATTTTCAACTGAAGTGCTAATCCCAGCTAGCACCGGCGCTTACGATGAGGCTCATCGGGCTCTGCCGCTGGCATATTTCGCCTTGACGAGTCTCATTTATTAAGCAGAGAGCTTTCGTATGCACCGCGTTGGTTGGCAATCACCTTTTCAGCATCCCAATTAACTCCTTCTTAATTGATGTTGGATGTATTAAAGTTAATGAGGCAGCAGTCCATCTGTTGAGCGGAGAAGTGGAGAGGATATTATCATTGAGAGGGCATGGAAACACACAATACAGCACAGGAAGGTGGTTTGGGAAAAAAAAAAAAATTGCCCAGAGCACAGGAAAGACAAAGAGGTGTTCGGGAGCACCTGGCGTTGCTCCTGTGTTTTCCCATTGCCGTTCAATTCTCATGCATTTTTACAACTTTTTTTTATATATACAGTATATAAGAGAGATGGGTTTATATATAGAGGATGTATATATGACATATGATTAACGAGGCCCAGCCAGCTGAGGATGTCCAATAAATAATAAATCTCCATTTTATATACAATCTATATTTTTTACACACACACACGCACACATACAAACACACACACACACACACATAGTGTGTTGCCTCAGATTAAATTTTAATTTGAGATTATAGTGAGTGGAGTGAGAATGCTGCCAGGGGAAGCTGTCAAAGTTCATCTCTCTTCTAAATCCACTGACTTATCAAAGGGAGGGACTGTGGACCAGCCTGAAGCCATAAGGTTAGTGAGTGTGTGCTTGCGTGCATGCAAGGGAAGGAGAGAGACAGATTTTGTGATAAGGAGTCCACAGAGAGAGAGAGAGAGAGAGAGAGAGAGAGGGAGGGAGGGAGAGAGGGATGGAGGGAATCAATTCTGTGACTTGTGCAAGTTGTTGTGTGTGTGTATTTTCTTAGTAGAGGTTTTATAAAGAGACAGACATACAGAGGGAGAAGAAGGGAGTGAGAGAGCCAGTGAATGAGAAAACTAATATATTCTATTGCATGTTAAATATATATATGTATTTATAATATAATATAATATGATATGCTAATTTTATATCTGCTTCCAGCTTCATTACAGGCTCTTTCTTTCTCTCTCTCTGTCTCTCTGTCTCTTTCTTTGTGTGTGTCTTGTGGATTGTGAAAACGATCAAATTTTACGGTTCAGCTCTCCAGCGCTCTTTCTCCATCCTCTGAAATAGTGAAACAATTTATACTCATCCTGCACCCTAACCTTTCTCAAGCTACAGCAGGCTATCACTTACAATACCTGAATGAGATGCTCTATGTGGCTGATAAATACAAGATGGGCTTCGAGGAAAGGAGGCTAAGAAAGACGTGAAAAAGAAAATTGAGGATTTAAGGTAGAACGAGGGGAAAAAAGTAGCCCACGCTTGAATGTGAGGTTGGCATATTTAACCCGCTGATCTGTAAAAATAAAATAAAATATGGCCACCGGCCGGCGCTCCGCTTCAACGCACCCAAGGATGTAGTTAACATTTCCACAGGTAAAAGCCGAGGCGTCATTAAAGAAAACCAAGGATGCTCATCTCGGTATAGCCCGAAGCCATTTATTGCATGAAAGCCCCCATATCCCCATCAATCTGCTTGGCAATGCCGGGCCTCACATCATCACCATCACCATCTTTGCCTTCAAGAAAGGCACCTGAGGGGAACCTAAAAGCCGTAGGTTTTGGGTCAATTATGAACAGATATGAAAACCTGTGGCAGAAGATTTAAGAAGGCTTAATTGTACTCCTCCCATGATTATTATAAAATGAGAATATTTTATATATTCCTACAAATGAAGTTCTATAGAAGAAAAAAAAAACTATAAAAATGTCTATGGTAAAAAACAATAATGGGAATCCTACAGCACTTCAGTAGCCAATTTCTAAGTAAAGTTATATAGAAACACAGTTCTATAGAAAAGGTTCATTGATTGGTTAGGGTACAGGTAACAGTTTGATACTGGAGGTCCGCCCTGACACCATTTCTTTGGGTATGGGATGTGAGCACTGACTTGTGCAAGCACAACCGGCTGGGGTCGGTTCCCTGATAAAAGGGGGAAAATTACTCATTTCTAACCACTAGTACATCCTGTACCATTTCACAGCATTAAATAAGGAATAGACACAATTATAATAATCCAGGGTTGCCAGATCATACTGAAAAAATCCCACCTAGGCAGTGCAGAAAACTGAACTACTCTGATAAAAAACAATCCAAATACATTTGTTTTATCCATGTCCATTTAAGCAACTGTCAAAAAACATTTTTTGAATCAAAAAGTCCCAATAAGCAAAACTAGAAATCCTGGAAAAATTTGTGTCATCTTTGCACTTTCATTTTTCATAACCTGATGGTACCTTTTATGTTGAATTGTTTTGGGTTTGTTGAATTCTTGAAATTGTGCTGAAAACATTTACATTACATTCACAGGATTTAGCAGATCCCCTTCTCTACAGAGACCTACATTTACCACATTTATTCATCTGAGTAGTTGAGGTGTAAGGTCCTTGCTTAAGGGCTCAACAGTGGTAGCTTGGCGGTGGTGGGAGTTGAGATCATAACCTTCCAATCTGTAGGATAAGATCTCAGCTATTACGCTACGACTACCCTGTCGGCAAGCCGGGAACTCCACTGAAATTCTGTCTGTCGCCCGAGCCTCCGTCCACACTTCCACAAACCAGGTTTCTAAACAAGAGGGACATTGTTTCTTGTTATAATTACCCGAACAATACAGTATAGCAAATATTAATATAGCCTCCATGCAGTATGTTATTATATTTTATAAGTAATCTAGTGGTGATTTAAAATATACAGTAGGTTATATGCAAATATAGTATTATGCCATTTTATAAAAAGGGATCCACAAGCATCCACAGATTTTTTTTTAATGCCTTGTTGTTATCAAGGGCAGACCATGCTTTGTTTCCAACCTCAGCTGATCACAAGACTTTGGAGTAAAAAAATTCACTCAAGAGAATACCCACTAAATTTTTATCGCTTGCTCAAGACACTTTTTCAATCATAAAACGATAACATTCAGCCCACTGCATGCCAACCCAATCTGGCAACACAGATTTTAAATGGTTGATTCCTAGAATGTCATTGATAGGTGGGTTGGTAGGCCCAGCGTCCTACATAAGTATGTTTTAATCTTGGGTGGAAGTGATCCAACTTTTTACAACTTGACACAAAATGAGCGCATTTAGACAGGATTAACAGAAAGGACTGCATGTTTAAAAAGGGCTTACAGTCCAATAAAGACTGAACAATGATTTTCAAATTATTGCCAAGGACACAAAGAGCCCTTGGGTAACCTTCTACAGCAATGTAGAAATATGAGAATTTTAAATGACTGATGGGATTTTGTTTTAAAGGATATATTTGATAAGCAAAATAAAAGGTCAATAGAGCATGCACGTTTTCTCAGGAATTCTCTAGAGCTTGTAGAACTAAATCATAATTCTGCAGAACATCAATGGCTTAGCAGAAGGTCTAGAGAGTTATATCGGAGGTCTACAGAGTTCCACAGAAATTCTATAAATCATTTTTTTCGCAGTGGGAGAACATGGAATATTTCAAATATTTTATAGGGGGTAAAATGTTTTCATATACCAGGCTTGAGTAGATGATGGATGGTTAAAATGTTCATTCATTTCATTACCTGTAATGGATGACTCATGGAAAATAATGTTTCAAGCAATGGCATGTTAAATGGATCGAAGCATTTTAATGATTATATTTCATAGGACAGTGTCATTGTAGTAAGCAGGGACAGTTTTATTAAGTGTTTATTAATGTTTAATCACTTCATTGGTAATATCAGTTAATATCATATGAGTTTGTTATTTACATTAAACAGGTACATAGGTTATTGTTGTTAATTACAGTACATTCCAGATTTGTTTCAAGCGCCCTTTCACCATTATTTTGCATACAGTATATACAAGGTCTGTGCGACATCAGTGTAACCTGGCAGCCAAGGAGAGTGGACTGAATACTTGAGCAATAAATAGTTTACTGTACTAGTCAGTGGGGTGCTAGACGCCATCGACTGAGCATATGTTCTGTGCATATGACTGAGCGAGTAGAGCAAAAAATCTGCATCAAATTTTGATTCCTGCGCGAAAATGATTCAATCATGTATCAGAAGGATTTGGGGAATGATGCATCATGAATAAAAGTGTGGCACAAAGTTTCAAATGTTATAAAAAATCTGTTGAAAGTGATCCATGTTTTGGAAGGCCTGTAACAAGCAGAACACCTGAGAATGTTGAACGTGTACGGGGTGCAATCAACAAAGATTGGCGACTGACAGTGCGAGAACTTGAAGTGTAATTAGGAGTTATTACAGGCAATCCAGTCATTACATGGCTGGATACTTTCCAGACAGACCTCGTATACAGTACCGTGCAAAAGTCTTTGGCATACTGAGTAGATTAAATGAACAAAATGAGAGCCAATGTTTTACTGTGGTAAAGATACAATTTTAAAATTGGTTGTTTATGTAACAACCTCAGCAGCAACCTCATTTCCCCTCATTTTCATCTGTTCCAACCACTCAGCATTCAGCATCACCAGAATACTAATCACCGGCCTGATCTTCTGTCATCATCTGCACCTGTTTCTCACTGGTTCATGCCTTACCTTAAGTTAGATGTTTTAATGCTAGAATAATTAATAGGTCACTGTGTGGCTTAACAAACAAAAAATATTCCTCTGAAACTGCTCAGGTACAGAGTAGTGATGGGAGGTTTGAACCATTTTAGTGACTCGGTTCTTCGAATCTCGTTCATGAAAATGACTCATTTGTATTTTTTTACTCATTTAGTTCATTTCATTCTATTGATCAGAAATAAAATAAAATGTTTCATTTTCAATAAACAGACCCCCAACACATCTACATGCATTATGATAAACAGAATGAGCAGCTCACCTCTCATATCTTCTGGTCAGAGTCGTTCGTTCTCTTGAATCTCAAATTGCACTGCATACTGTCAATGGGATTTTCGTGACGAAAGAACAAACGACTCAGACTAGAAGATTCGTTGAGAAACGTTCAATTCTGTTTCTGTCAATTCCGAGTTACGTTAAAGATTCGTTCAAAAAGAACAAATCGTTCATGAACGACCCATGATTAGACTTGTCAAAATTGGAGCCAAAACATCCTTTAGAAAGCCTGGAGAATCGCGGAATCACAAAAGTCATCTTAAGATGATGTCTTGTTATATAAAAGAAGCGCCACCCCATGTCCTCCATTTGCTATCTCATCTCTAAAAAAAAAGACTTCCCTTCAGCACTACAAATACTTACAATATGCACAAAACATGGAAAAATACAGCACTTGCAAAATGCAGACACTCCGATTTATCCTCGAATACACCTACATTAATAACGCTGGCTGTTCCGCTAGCTCTATAATTGAATGAACAAATGTTGACAAACAATGCAGCAGATTGAAAAAAGGGAGACTAATAAAGGCAGCCACAAGGTTAGCGGACCACCTACGGCTAATTTGCTCGGCAGGCACAGGTACAGAAATCCTGTCTCGGTTAACACCTGTAGTGTGCGGATGATTCAGAACTAATAAAAAAGCCCTTACTCTTGGTCCCATTAGTGTGACTGTAGCATTCATTAGGCAACACAGGCAAAATGTGCTGAAGTGAATAAATATTTTAATCCAATAACCTAGTTCCACGACGCAAAAAAAAGATTCAATCTGGTTCTTCTTCCTTTTCCGTGGAGGCACAAAGACAATCATAACCCTGTTCCCACCAAACATAGCGGTGTGGTCATGTGTTTATGCAAATGATTATTTCAGGATATTATCTTTGACTATATTGGAATTTGATATATTGTGGCGAATATGCATCTCTAGAGAGTCCACAGAAAGATTTTCATAAGCAGCATTTATTGAAAACATTTACATGCATATTTGTGACGGCTTCGTGAAGGTGGCCAACTGACTGTCAAAGATTTTTATCTGCTTCATACTCCAAAAGCCATCTAGTCTTATAGGCAGTGCACTCAACAATGGCAAAATACTGTATCTCTATGACCTCAGTCACTCACTCACACTCTCTCTCCATCTCTTTGCATGGTATAAAATGTACTAATTTAGGAGCAACCCCTGTTCCGAGTTATTGACCCGGACACATATTGCATTGAAGAGCAGCTAAAAATTCACATGCTTACATCTGCTAGTGATGAATTAAGACTAAAAAGAGAATAGAGGTCACGGGGGAGCCTAGGTGATTAGGCATGGTCTCTACAGCATTTGCCTGTTCCTATTGTCGCAATTTCTCACCTAAATGGGCCTGGAAGCATGACACGTGCCTACATTACATGTTTACAAACAGTTATTTTATATTGATTGCTGTCCATGGCATGAACATTAGAGAGTTCATTCACTGGCACTGAAGGATCCGTGATGCATCTTTTCCCCTGCAGCTATTCTTTTATAGCCTCGGATAATGTGCAATAATGAGGCCGATGGTGAGCTTGAGCCGTGATTTAGAGAACGCGCTTAAAAGTGCTTCCATGTTTATGACATCGTAACTTGGATTTTCGCTAGCTTTTTACAGGTTATTTCTTCCTATGACAGCAGGATCACAGGACATTGTTTATCTGCTTTGGTCAGGCTGCTTTTGTCTCCATTAAAGCTTTTGCAGCTTGCTGCACAGGTTCGGGGCTTGTATCATTTCACCAAGCTATAAAAAGAGCCTGGGGAAGAAGAGTTTCACGAGGCACGGGCGCTCTGCAGCCCAGGCCGGGGACACGAGATGGATCACCTATGTACCTGCCCTGGAGCGAGCAGGTAATGGGCAATCTAGCCGGCCTTGTTACGGTCATCCATGTTTTACTGGCTCCATCAGCATCATGGAAGCATCACTGCCTGTTATTGAGATGATTAAAACTGACTAACTGATCATTCCTGTCCATGAATGCAGAACAATGCATAATTATTATGATTATTATTATTAGTAGTAGTAGAAGTAGTATTAGTATTACTAACAACTGGTTTTAATACTCATGCAGAGTCTGACAGGTCGTCGTCTCACTGAGATTAAGGACTGGACGTTTAATGCTGGCATTGCTGAAATTGTCATAACTCATAAAAGGGCCATTAAAAGGTTATTATAGAGAAGGCTGGAGCTTTTATGTGTTTAACTTCAGCATAGAGGCACCAAGCAATCTATCTGGGTTTTTTTTCTTTTTCTTTTTCCTATTTTATTTTTCTCCTAACTCCTGCCTGCAGGCTCACCACTCTGAGATGTGTGTGAGTCATATCAATTACTGGCCATTATTACAGGGAGAGCAAATGAGAGGGATATCAGAGCCGAGAGGGGAGGGAGGGAGGGAGATTGCACACGTTGAAGCGCTGGTTAGAAATGATGGAGATGGAGTAGAAGAGGAAGGTATAGAGAAAGGGAGATTAAAGTGGTCCATAAGGAGTGACCAATTGGTTGTCTTTTATGGTTCCCCATAGGAATCAATGCTCGAAGCAGGTCTGAGTGAGCACCGCCTAAGAGGTGACCATTTTTGAGGTGGAAAAAAAATTGGCCTAAAATTTGGTCTTAATTTGGCCCGAAGGTCCTGATTTGGTGCATAATATATATATAAGACTTTTATTTTGCTTTAACATTAGGCTTGACATAGTGTTTATACTGTATGAAATCTGGAAGAGCACACAGTAGCCAGCTTTGCCACCTCATTGCTCTGTGCTTTGATCCTGAGCTCAGGTTATAGATAAACCCATGTTTACATGAGCTCCTACCTGCTTAAACACATGCTGGTCGGTCTAAGCCTTGGCTATCCTAAACTGGCATAGGACTTAAGAGGTGTGTTAGTAATAAAATATATTAACAGTTATGAAATAGTACCACTTGAGACATAAGAATGGATTTTAAAACCCCTATCAGGTCCACCTACCATATGGCGGCATGTCTGTGGCATACACAGTTTGTACGCTAGCCTCTGCCCAATCCATAAATGAAAAAGGGATCGTTATAGGACCATGTGATGGTGATTCATTCTCTTATATTTCTCCACCTAGAAAAGTGGTGAAATCAGCAAGGATATACACTTAATTCAAGGAATTATCAATATACAGTACAAAACTCTAACCCTTTCCACCACTACATGGGTTATGCTATATTATTACCTATTATGTACAACATATGCTAACCATGCATACGTCACAATTACACTATATGTGACACATCACCTTAAGTCTTGTGTTTTTTTTTTTATAAGGAGGGTCTCATACTGGTTTAAAAATCAGTAGAAATCTTGTTTTGTAGAATATTTAAACAAGGATTCTGTGATGTAACAAGAAAGAGTGAACCCTCTACATCATTTTGACACCAGGATTTCTCTACTACCCTTAAAAATAACCTCACCAGCAGCACGGATTTATACCGTAGCAAAAAAAATGCATGTTTTTCTATCACAAGCAACCAGCTTGGATAGTGTTCATTAAAGTGCTTTAAAACAACGAACAAGATTAAAACTTTTTCAATTGTGTAAAAGGATCTAGACGATAAGGTGTTTTTTCATGCATTCATTCATTCATTCATATCCTTTATACCGCTTATCCTGAGGCCTATCCCTATTCACTCTACAGTCAATTTTGGGAACACCAATTATCTACAGGTGTTTGGACTGTGAGAAGAAACCTGGAGAATCTGGAGGAAACCCACCAAAGCACGGGGAGAACATGCAAACTCTATGCACACAGAATCTGAGGCGGGAATCGAACCCGGACCCTGGAGGTGCAAGGCAACAGTGCTAAAAAGTACAACACCGTGCCACGATAAAGTGTTTATCAACTGATTTTTGCCAAAATTGATAATTTGATTAATTTCACCTGCTGCACTGTTGGCCATACCACAACTAAACTGTATGACCTAACACATTAATCATATATGAAAAAGTCAAAGGGTCAACATCTGGGGAAAAACAACCCAATACAGTATGTTTCACCCATAAGCCTGATAAAACACTAAAGCTACAACAACTGCAGTTTTGGTTAGTACTAGCGTTAGATATGCATACTATCCAGCGCATATTCTCAGCGTACGCTCATCATTTTCAGGAAAGTCTCTGGATCCACCGTGATCATGATTATAGTAAAATAGTTACCAAAGGTGAATGAATGTTTTTTATTTTTGAAATCCTTGGAAATACACATTAAAAACCGTCAGCTGTCAAAGTTGACCTTTTCAAACTTTTCAATGTGTCTTTAGAGGGATACATTTCTAAATGTTTCTTCTAACAAAAAAAAAAGAAGTGTTTCCATAAATAAAATGCTATCAGGCATTAATTTGCTAACGCAAATGATAATACCAGTCTTCCATAACATCCTTAGACCAGGCCACTGCTTAAGTCTCCCACTGGGCTGAGCTGATTATCTCTTTGTTTTGACTTGGACATTTTTCATAGAGAAAACTGAACAAAGAAAGACAGCGTCCTACACAGTGAGAACATCAATCAGCTCCACGGACC
The DNA here is from genome assembly GCA_030014215.1 of Clariallabes teugelsi. Lineage (NCBI taxonomy): Eukaryota > Metazoa > Chordata > Actinopteri > Siluriformes > Clariidae > Clariallabes > Clariallabes teugelsi. Next base: position 7,858,706 of record JAQMYG010000036.1, on the reverse strand, counting down.
CTACACGGCACCAGAATGAATTAGTGAAGCCTATAGAACCGTTGAATAAGCTGAACCTGAGTGTTGCAACATTGCCCTCTACAGAGGAAGTGAGAAAATATCCCTGAGAGCTGTGGACAAAAGAACAAAGGAGCCCCGCAGGAAAGAACACAAAAGAAACGAAGGCAGCAAACACACATGACCTATTAACCATAAGCGTAGCATCCTATTTTTTTTTCATGCATAGTGCCTAATTGCATTGTTGTCAGTAATAACTATGCTTTAATAACAAGCAATCAGTGGTTGTGCATATGCTTTTTGTTTAGCTTATGCCTTTCTATTCATCACACATCAATCATCAATTCATTTTTCATTTCATTTACTGTTATACATGGTATTTAAATAGTTCCATTAGGCCATGACAAATGAAGGCCACAACTTTCAATATGGTGATTAAATAGGTGTGTCTTAGCACTGCTGGGGAAATCATGCAACCAACACACACACACACACACCTCTGACCACTGGAGTGACCTCTATCCTAACCTATACCACACATTCTACCTGAGTGCATCTCACTTCACTCACCTGTATCGACCTCAGTCTCATCAGCATTCCCTAGAAGCAGGTACGTGACCTTATTTTATTTTAATCCCAAATATATTTCTCAGTATTTCACAACCGATCCCTTCCTTTGACGAATATTTCAGCACATTATTGCTTTTTTCCAGATTAAGATGGGCTTGTTCGATTTCGCCAAAGTTATGATGATTGTATACAACTTGTTAATCCTGGTAAGCGTTTTTTGTGATTTCTCATTACACGTACGCATGTAAGTATAAAACGGGAGGGGCGCTGGTGGCATTTAAAAGAGTAATTACATTTCTGTATTTATAGCTTGAGATTTTTATGTGGCGTGTAATGTATAAAAAGAGATTCAGTTTGCCTGTGAATATGCACACAGTAATTTATACTCCTCATAATGCCAACATATAACAAAGGAGCTTTCAAACTATATGTCACAGACATGTACCGAAGTCTATATATCGTCAACAAGGCAATTACAGTTTCTTACATGCAGCAATTTTCATCTCATTAAGTTGAAAGCTTCTAATTTTCCCAACTTGGTTTGATAGCTAATGGTGATGAAACTCCGCAATCACTAGAAGATGTTTTAGAGCAATTGATTCTGCACTCTTGCCTGTTCTGTATGCTTTAATTGTTAAGGGTGATTTCACAGCATAATGGAGGATGGTTTTTATTTTCCTAAAGGCAATTTTTAAATGCCATTTTTGAGATTAGACTAGTTTAAACAATGAACATGCATCTGAACTGATTTGACCTGTCAGGTCTGAAAATTTTGTCTTAGCAAAAAAAAAAAAAAAAAAAAAAAAAAAAAAAAAAAA
>JAQMYG010000036.1:7832300-7848736 GCA_030014215.1 Clariallabes teugelsi | reverse complement strand
TTCGCTCCATTCGCCTGAGCAAACTTTTCTCAGAAGACCTATCATTTTACCGTCATGCGACCACGGTATTATTGAAATTTTTTTTTATTGCGGTACGACGGTATTTACAATACCGTTACATCCCTATTGTCTACTGTTTGTGTTCTCTTACCAATTTTCCTTTTATTGGTCGGTAAAAGATAGGGCTTTTTCTTTTAAATCCTGCCTAGAAGGCATTGAAGTTCCTGCTTCACTGGGTTTTATTTTATTTTTTATGAGGACGATTTAATAAAGCTGCTTGCTGAGGACCCGTGTAGAATGTACTTCTCTACTAAAAACCCAGCCAGTTTTTATCCTCACGTACAAACACCTTTGGAAGATATCATCAGTTACTTGGGAAATCCTTACATCCCTCAATTTCTTCAAACAATGAATTGTCAAAGAATGCTGTACTTCTGGCCATCTTGAGACCGCAATCAAACCCACAAATGCTGATGCTCCTGATACCCAAGTTGTCCGAAGAAGCCCAGCTTTTATTCCTTCCTTAGACAGCACAATGATTTTCAACTGTGCTAACATAATTGCAAGGTTTCAAAAATGAATGACCCTTTTAACATAATAAGATCATCTGAACACAATGAGCCACTGGAACGCAGACGTGATGGGTCTGGAGAATGGGCCTTGGTATGACTCTGTAGATATTCCATTAAAAAAATAATGGTTTCCATATAAAAACTATTATGTACAGTACAACAACTACAACGTCTACACTGTATTTCTGGCCAATTTAATGTTATTTCATTTGGAAAATAGTGTTTTCTTTCAAAAACAAATGGAGTGATTCTAAACTTTCAAACAATAATATACTGTATAGCTGTAAAGTACTGTGCAAAAGTCTTGAATCACCTCTCATTTTTTCATTATAATATTTAATAAAAATTTAAGAAATGGCAACAAATACTGTGACATGCTGCAAAGTGCCTAAAGATACAACTTAAAATTGGTTGTTTATGTAACAACCTCTGCAGCAACCTCTTTTCCCCTCTCATCTGTTCTAACCACTTAACATCACCAGTAAACTAATCACCTGCCTGATTATCTGTCATCATCTGCACCTGTTTCTCACTGGTTCACGCCTTAGGTGATTCATAGTTCACTGTGTGGATAACAAACAAAGACATTCCGGTGAAACTCTTGCTCTGAAGCCAAAAAGGTCCTTTAGGAAGCCAGGAGAACTGTTACTCAAAACTATATTAAAAATACAAGAATGTATGTCTCTTTGGAAGCAAAATATAAAAGAAATGAGGGGTTGTTTAAGATAAACTTTACTGTATATTCTTATAGCGTATGCACACAATATATAATCACTGCTAGTTAAAAATGTAAAACATTCTATGCACTTTATGTATATCTTGTAATAAATGATATTTTGCCAATGCAAAACATTGAAAACATCTTTAAATGCCATGGTAGAGGTCATGTCTTTACACCTGAAGCATGTAGAGAACAATCACTGTACATTTAGCTTTACATTAACAACATTATATGACAGACGTTGGTCTTTAGAGGAAAGGTTGGTTAACACATATTCATCGTCATAATCAATAAACAATGTCTGCAAATTTTTCTTCGTCGTCTGCAGCCTTTTATATTTATTCATCTAAGGAAAGTCTATTGGCTATACATTTTTGTAGAAGTGCATTAAAGAAATGTAAAGATCTTGGTTCTTGGTTAAAGAAAATAGTCTGTGCTCCACTGTAAAGCTATTTGTTTTACTGTCTTTAATAGACATCATGTGTAAATCTATATACTATATGTTATCTATATGTTACTAGTTTTTATCTGCATCCGCATACGACAAGCAGTTTTCTTCTTTTGAACAAATCTAACTTCTTATAGGTTGTACAATAAAGAAGTGGAACTAAAAGGGAAAAAGACCTCGGATTAAGGGTATTAGTCTGGAACCCAGTCTAGTTTTCCCAACTAGAAAACAAACAAGTACAGCCAGGAACTGATCTGAGATTAAGATCTGAAGCCCAGATTTTAAAATTAGGTCCAAGAAACATATATAAAAAACACTTCAACAGATGGCAGTAGACCTAATTTGGAGTTTGAGAGTTCTCCTTGTTTTGCCGTTTCTGTCATGGAGATGTATTTCAACATGGTGGATGAAGTGAAAATCGCAAATTACTAGTTTTAGAGAAGCTAAAGGTAAACCAAAAACTAAAGCTACCAATTAGAAAACAATTAAAAAATCTAAATGTAAAAAGAATATTAGGCAAGAAAATAGCTCAGTAGTGCACACTTATGGTATTACTATATCATAAAGTTTTGTTACAAATAAACTATACAAATAAAGTGTTTAAGGATAAAAGAAGACCAGGGAAATCAAATATTTGATAAAACCATTAGCTATACAACTGCTGCAAAAAAAAAAAAACTACTGTAAACACCCACTGTAAAAGAATATAATAGGGAAATTAAAAATACTGTAAAACATACAATAAAGGACAAATAAATTTTTTTAATAGTAGTTAAAAAAACAAATACAATATTATGTAATTTACTGTAAATGTCAAAGAAATCTTCAAAAAAGAGAAAATGCAGAAGAGCTTATTGTAAGGCAAAAATACCAAGAATCTTTCTGTAAATTAAAAAAAATTGTAAAAGGGCAAAGAAATTTACAATAAACCTTACTGTAATGGGCAAATTTTGATAAAGAAATGTCCTGAAACGGGATTAAAACATATTATAAAATAACCTTCGGGAAAAAAATTACTAGAAAAGAGTAAAAAAAAATCTTTCTCTGAAATGATAGAAATGAAAGAAAGAAAGAAAAAAAGAAAGAAAGAAAACCTTTCTGTAAAAGTCTGAATTAGGTGTGGCACTGTGACTAGTCGCCGTTCTGAGGTGACTTAAATTTTGTTATTGCTGCAAAAAAATAATTCCTTTGATGTTATGTTTCTTTTTTAATTTTACACTAAAAAAAAAAAAGAAAAAAAAAAAAGATCAAATCAGTGGAGCCTAAAACCTCCATGCACATATATCCATAGAACCAACTATATTTACATCAGCAACCCACCTGAGGGCAAATTTGCTTGGATTTCAATGCCCACACAATTATCTATTCAGAACTGATTTGCTTGTGGTGCTCTGTGCTCACCAGAACTGCAGTGACTCACATTGTTCTTCTGTGTACACTTGTACAACTTTCCTGACTAAAATACACACACGCACAAAAAACCATTTTGAGTATCAATCAGTAACATAATACAGCTATTAAAATCTTCTGAGTATAAAAATTCGCTTCTCAGGGATCTCTATACAAGGTACATCAGCTGGTTGGGAAAAAATGTACAGTCAATAAAATATCATATGATAACCATTCCAGGTAAAATAACTTCTTCAGAATAATAGGATTTCTTTCCCTTATCTTTGTTGAAGCAGCTAATGTAAATGTCTGATTATGCCATAGGTTATATCTGAATTAATATCGGCATGACTAAGTAGCAAAATCAACCTAATCTTCGCAAATCTGGGGAAATAAACAAAGCAAATTTTTGTAAAATTTACTGGAAATCTTTAATAAAGGACAAAAAACAAACAAACAAACAAAAATCTTAGGCCACTGTTACAGTTCCCACTATGTCTGCAAAAAATTGAGCGAACGCAGAATGAACTTGTAAAACTTGGCAGGAACACAGTAGAAACCGGTAAGGATGTAGTCCCTCCTGATGAGGAGCTGCCACACTTTTTTTGGACATGTTTAAAAAAACCTGGTGATCGAAACAAGATGCAGGGAGAAAAAGGATGTAGTAACAATGGCATTGATAACGATGTAACTAACAACGATGTAACCAACACCTTTTAGCGATTTCAGTGAAGTACTACAAGCATGGCGTAGATAGGAAACATTGGATGGAGTTGTTGCTACATCAATGGAGTTCTCCAAACGACCTCTTCAGGCTTGTCCTATGACCATGGCAGGTCCATGCCGTGTTGTAGAAGACGCCTTAAGTTCATATTACATTCTTCTAGTGCTTACCATGTTTATGGTGGACTTGCAGAAGGATATCAGCGCATCGGTCACGTTCAGAGAATTTAGAATATATACTGGATCCAACTCCTCACACTATCACTTCATGATGAAAAGCGCATGGTAAGAGCCTGGTGCGATCTGATCGAACATAGTAATAACGCTGTTCGGTGTCATGTGACCTGGTGAGCGCATGATCATGTGCATGAAAAGAAATCAGTGACAACATGATCGATGCATTGAGAACCTGACAGGGACGTGGCTAGCAAGTACTATGAACTTGATCAATGCAAATTTTTCAATTCTGACCCTGTTCTTCCCATTGTGTTCAATATTTTTAGAAAGCATGGAGAACTTCATAGTCTTTGTCATAATGAGACATAGGCCAAAAAAAAAAAAGAAGAAAAAAAAAAGAGAGAGACTTTGAAAGAGTTGACTAGGTATGTAGGGGTGCAAATTAAAAAACAAGTTAAAGAAACACTATAAAATGAAAAATTTATAAAGTAAATAAAAACTGGCCTTATTGGGAAACAACAGTTAAATGTAACGGTAAATTAAAAAGTAATAATTCTTTTAAGAGCAAATGCAAGGAGTGTTAAAGTCAAACTGGGACTTTTGATTGTGCAGAACAACAGAACGCAGGATTTTTTTTTTAATTTAGTCATGTCCAATTCCTCCCCATCACTAGGGGGTGCTCAACATTAGGGCTACTACTACCACTCAGTTGGGAGGGAGGAAGATTATCACGCGTTTCCTCCGAACCACGTGATGCCAGCCGGCCGCATCTTTTTAAACTGCTCGCTCAAACTGGGGCGGCGTGTAACACTCGGAGGACAGCGCTATCCGCTCCTTCCACTTGCGTGAGCTCACAGACGCTCCTGATTGGCTGTAGAGCCGTGATTAATGTGAGAGCCTCCTCTCTGGGAGAGCTCGTCCAATCAGCTCTCTCTAGACCTCCGGCTGCAAGAGGTTACAGCATCACCCAGGAATCGAACTCACGCTCTCCAGGTGATAGGGCGAGCGCTTTACCACTGCGCCACTCGGAGGCTTAACAGAACACAGTTTTGAGCGAAAAGAATTTTACTTTTATTCCCCTATATAATCTCTTGCCATATTGATGCATTTATACCAACGTTTCACTAGTGCTTGGATACCAAACTGGGCTCCCAGGGACTTGAGTTCCTGTAATGTGCAACTGGTGTTGGTGAACGAGTGTGTGTACAGTCAAATATCAGCTGTTCCACTCGATTATCATTCATAGATCTACGGCCTTCTTTAAAAACATTGCACTATTCAAATATTTTACTGCAGCTAAGAGTCTCATCACCGTGCTGCGTTTACTGTAGATCTTCTGTAGATATCATTGAGTTTTATGACTTCTTTCACAAGAAATTTCATCACCAGTCCTGGTTTGACTTGAACGCTTAGTTGTTGAAGGAGCTAAGTTCAATCAATGTCTATTTATTCTATATGCTTGAGTAAATATGATCATAATTAGGAAATATAACGTACCTGACACACAAGCTGTCTTAATATATTCATAAATAAGAAGACATTGGTAAAAAAAAAATCAAAAACATTTCATTTTATTAAAAAAGAAGAATCAACAGCAAAATACAAAACAACATTCAGAAGTATAGAAAAATCCACCCAGAAATGTTTAAAGGACTTGAGGAGTAGTGGTGTCTCAAAATGGATTTCCAATAAGTCATGTTTGAAATGGGAAAACTTTTTTTTCCTTCCGCAAACTAATATTATGTGGTAGAACAGACTATAAATTCAATACTTCCAGTTGTACCATTATAATTCATAGTTTTAAAAATATCAGTCATGAAACGATTTGAAAACAGTGTACAAGTCACTTACATTAACATAAAAAACAAATTTTAAAAAAATCACACAAGACAGATAAAAATATGAAACAGTGTTATTTGGGTATAGTGGTGTAAAGAACGAGTCAAAACTATAACACAACCTCACTGTGCATACATCACAATCTCAATGTCTTCTAGCAACCAATATATACCAAAACCAGTCAAAAGTTTGGACTCAAGATTGGATTTACTTTCTACATTCTAGAACCATACTGGATTTTTTTTTTTTTTCAAAACTATAAAACAACACATGGCATTAAGTAATTAAGTAACAACCACAACAACAGTCAGTTGTTATTTTAAAACACGAACGTCAGCTGTTCTGGAATAGTTCTAGCAAGAACAGTATCATGTCGAGTGCATTTGCAAAACCTATCATCAACTGTCCCTCATGTAGACCTTCCCAGGAAAGCAAGACCAGAACCTACTGTACCTCTGCTGCAGAGGAGAAGATCATTTAGAGTCACCAGTTACCTCAGAAATCACCAATTAACAAACAGCACCTCAGATTAGAGCCGTTATGGAGGATTTCCAGAGTGTAAGTAGCAGATAAATCTCAATATCAACTGTTCAAAGGAGATTATTGCATATTTTGGACGCCTTCAGCATTGTTTTATAGTGTAGAAAAAAAATCAGCAAAGACCATGGATTTAGAAGGTGTGTCCAAACCTTTGACTGGTAGCGTACATGAACTTACTGTACTTCAGACTGTAAAAATGCCTACGGCTGCGATATCAATTCCAACCCGACCATTTCTCCAGTCTTCTAAGAGAAGGCATTGAACTGATAACCTCCACTTCGAGCGATGATGTATTACCTCAATGATGTATAAATCTCAGGCGATTAATAAATAAAAAGCACACAACCACCTCTTATCTGAAATCAAAAATATGTTCTTTTTGTTGCAAAAATATATACCTATAATATTTGTTTTTCCTTTAGAAATACTGCCAGCGCTAAACCAAAAGAGAAAAATCGTACCACTTTATTTGAAGGCGGTGTTCATAGATCTCCTAAGACCTTCATAACAACCGATACAACCCTATATAAAAAATGTATTTAAACAGACAGTGATGACAAACGCTGCTTTTGCCAGTTTGGGGTCATTTGTTGACTTTGTAGTTGAGAGTACTGTATGATGTACGATGATGTAACATCGCTTGAATGTTTTATGAAAGCCTGTGGCCAAATCATGGCACTTGTCGGGTTCTTTACAGTTCCTGTTCGTACTTGATGTGTGAAAATCACTGTGACGTCCAAAAAGGGCACGAAACCACAAAGTCATTAGCATGTACGTATGGCGTTGTAACACTGTCACCTCACCTGTGTCAGCCATTGACAGCTGAGCCCTATTAGCATTCTCTAACATTTATGCAGACTTATGTCAGACATGACGCCTGATAAACAACACACTTACTTGCCAAAAAACTGACTTGATCGTGGCAAAAAATAAATAGATTTAAGTTAAATGGATAAACAATACAACCAAAAGCATTCAGTAGTGTTTAAAAATCAGGTCCCTTCTTGTCCACTGTTTGAACCTTTTCACCTTTTATTTTATCTAATGACATGCTTCTTCCAAAAAAAAAAAAAAGACATTTTATCTCCAACGCTGGCAGGACACACGCAGAATTCATTCCAGGCTCCAGAAGAGCTACTCTACTCACCATTTGCATTTCCCTCACTCACATAACAGCTTCGATACGACACAGGCAGCATTTACCAGAGGATGCTCCAGTAGAGAAGCTGTAGCAGCTGCGACGGCTTACGCTGTTGCCTGAAGGCTGAAGGTTCTCTCAGCGCAGACCCTAGTGCAAGTGGGAGCCTTTGTTTAATAAGACCTGCTGCTCTAGATCTGCTCCACAGGGGCGGCCTCGTCTTTAGGTGGCGGCTCCAGGTGTATAGGGGTAACGTGCGCAGGCTTCCGAGCGCTGTAGGGAATATGTTGTAGATGTAAGGCCGACTTAAAGAGCTGCAAGCGGTTTTCGAGATGTATGGACTCTGACTTACGAGTAAGGAGAGATCGGAACAGCTAAGACGAGGACGTGGTTTTTCTTTCTGAAGAGCCTCCAGAGGCCTCTGTGATAGCCTCGCACATCTAAATCCCACACATGCAGGCACTACAGGGGGGGGAGAACACAAAACTCAGATTCTATTGTTTGCACTGGTAACATCTCTGAGTCAACACTAGAGGGCAGTATGCACCTTTTTGAAGAATGCATTAAAAATGTATCAAATAGGAAAAAACATTTACGAAACAGAATTCTAATATAAAAGTACTACCAGCAATAAAGTCATATCATTTGTAAAATAAATAATTAAATAAAAGTATACCTTAAAATGACAAAATTCCAAGACAGAATAAAAACTTTAAGGTGTCCTGATGAATTTTTATTTTACACTCACACAGCGATCTATACAGATGATTTTTCAATATATAAATATTTTGCGCTAAGGTGCTTTAAAACCCCCAATATAACTTTATTTATTATTTTATTTTTTTTAAAAGATCAATACTTTGAGTAACTTTTTCTTATTTACACTTCATTACTAAATGTCAGTTGTACCTTGGCCAGCTCAGTCCAGGTGCTCGTGTCTGTCTCCTGCTCCATCTTGATGAACATTATGTAGGTCTTTCCTTCAGTGTCTGGGATGAACGAGTCTTCACATGGGTTCTTGCTGTGATCCAGAACTTCTGCCTCACTGCAATTACACAAACATGATATGACAGTGCGATGAAATTTTTATTATTACTTCTAAGAGCAGCTACATTCGTTTCCCTTGACCAGGTCACTGCATATACGACAAAGTAACACATTGCGCATGACTTCTAAAATAATGTAATTTAATAAAAATATAAAATTAAATCAAGGGCTTAATGTTGTTTGTTCTGATGAGCCAAAGCAGCCAGTTAGAATAAGACAGAGTGGATTTACCGTAACAGATTCTGGACCTCAACTTCATAGGCATCTTTTTTTAATCTATTAAACACAAATGTAGAACATGTAAACAAATAATCAATGTAAAATCAGTCTGGTTTTGCCTTAAATGTAATAACGTTGACAGCTAAATGTCATACATACCCATCAACATTTTTCAACTGGACATTTGGGACAGTGTTAAACTTGTGCTTCTTAAAGTATACTTCCTGTAAAGAAAAATATTTTTATTTTTCAAAAACTGTTGAATTTTGAGATTAACAAAAATTTTTACGTGTTACCGTGATGTACACGGAATGAAGCTGCGAGATTGTATTTATTAAGTAGATTTCAATTGCACACTCATAAGTGCGTATTAAAAAGTGTACAGTGCCATCTGTTGAATTTTGAGATGAACTAAATACTTTATTCACCAAGGTTGATTTTTTTTTTTTTTTTTTAATGATATCAGTGTTTTCCATTTAAATTTCTAATTAGAAATTCTAATTCTCTTCTGTGGGCTGATTGTGATGAAACAAACCCAAATTATTTTTCCCAAAGACAGAAATTTACAGTTTTATACATTCTATATACATATATTGCACATTTTGAAGCTTTAGCAGAATTTGCAGAAAGAAAACAAACTGCAGCAATATTAACTTAATTAATTGCCAATAATTTGGTTTAGGACAGCAAAAAGAATTATCCAAATTGATATTAAAGGAGAAACTATTTTCTTCATGGATTGAATAAAATAGCTCACAATTTCTTGATTTTTTTTTTTTAACCCAAAAGCAAATTTGACAAATAATACAGACAATACAATGTCATTTTGATGTATATGCAAAATGGATATTTTAGTTTTTTATAAATATTGTATAGTTATTTATATTTTAGCTTTTGGTTAACAGAAAGGTACAAGGAGTTAATCCTAAAGTTGATTTCCTGATTAAAATCATTGAAAAACAAGAGTCAAGGCCTAAACTTAGGAATCGATTCCACACATCAAAAATAATTTACGATATTCAAAGCATGGCATGCAATTTTTACGTTCAGCATCCAGGAGTCTCAGTTACTGAGACAACTGGTAGATACTGTTCTTTAAAACTAACCGAACTCAGATCAGACATGTTCGCGTCAATTCAGTCCACCGTTCTTGATCTAATTTTAAGTGTACGCTCTGTAGACTGACAAGCAATTGGCAAAATCCTTACTCACATGGAAGTAACCATTCATGTTGAGGCCAACGATGCCAAAGTGATAGGAGCGGGAGACATCGGGAATGATGCACTCTCTCCCCTTCCTCTGCTCGGGCATTCGCATCCACATATCCCAGTCCCACAACTGGCAGAGAGGAATCACACACGGTCGTGGAGAATGTGTGACATGAGCATGTCTCTAGGTGTAGGTCTACTGTGTAACAGGAATGATTGACTGCCTAAAACAAATTGGTTTTAATATAGCATTCGTACCTTCTCAGGTGTGGGCCATTTGGGTTCTAGTTCATCCTTGTAGAGGCTCTTTTTGAGGACCCAGCCCAGGCCGGGCATACTCTCCACCCTGTAAAGCAGTGACGGGTCCTCTGATGTGTGCTCGTAGCCCTAAAAACAGAAGAAAAAAAAAAAAACATCTAAGAATGTATGGTCATTATCATTACCTTATATACCAGCCAGCCATAACATTACAAAACATTATGCCCAGTATTGTGTAGGTTCCTCTTGTGCCAAATGGGCAGCTCTGGCACCAGAATGTTGGTGGCAGATCCTTTGGGTGCTGTGAGATGCGAGGTGAATCAGACATCCAATGGGTTAATCAATCAGATTGGGATCTGGAGAGTTTGTTGGTTAGGTTGGGAGTCTTTAGCACTTTGCCTACTGGGCCGTGTGCAAGGCGAGCTTGTAATGCACTGGATGTTCTACTGCCTTTCTATTGCGGCCAGCATTGACTTTTTTCACCGAGTTGTGCTGAATTGACTGTTCTGTGGGATCGGACCATACGAGCTGGCCTTTGGTCCCCCAAAGTGGTATTAGTGAGGCTTGGGGTCCCATGATCTTGTCAGCAGTTTAATGGTGTATAATAGATAATCAATATTAGTGTGTTAAAGCTATGGCTGATTGGTGTATATTACATATCATTACATGTTACACCAATCCTTGTGACATTATATTCGTTCTCAATCTTTTTTTTTTTTGCAAAGGTTTTAAAATCCTGCTAGTAGTTTCTATTGCAATACCATACACCGATTGTTACTGATTGCTCAGTGCAGGCAAAGTACAAAAAGGTAAATGCATTATTTAAAAATTATAGCTAAAAGACCCGTTTTATACTTTATAGTTACACTTTAAATTGTATATATAAACCTGTATATATATAAGTTACACTATATGCTTATCTCTCTTCATTTTCATGATTTTTGCAATGTTTGCTTTATCGTATTCTCGTTTTCCCATAAAGTGTCTGAATACATTACGACATGAAAAGAATACAAGAAATCCTTGCTGTCCGTCATTAAATAAGTCTAAATACAGCAATTGTAATATTTTGTATTATATATCATTATGAATTTGTGCTATATCATTAGACTAATTATTAATTAATTAAGTAAAAATAATTCTAAAAAAGTTTAGATTTAGTAAGTTTAATGCACTGTCCAGTAGAAAGTGCCATGATTACACCTTTAAATTAAGGCCACACTATTATTTTAATACTCACCTGATCGTTCCAGGCTGATATGCAATAAATGCTGTCATCGTCATTAAGCAAATGAATGGTTTGACTCAGGAAGCTAAAGAAAAAATTATTGCATTATAAACAACCCCAAAAAACATGCTATACATTTTTTTTTAATAGTATAGTCTTAATAATTTGAGAATTATGTACAGAGCCCCACCAGGTGTCACATGGTGCATCAGTCCACACGGTTTTGACTCGGTTTATTGATCCGTAAACTCAGTTTAGTGAACCATGCAGTCAGTTTTTCAATTCGTGATCACACATTCTGCCATAAATATTTTACTACCTCGTGACCCCTAGCGGTCTCCGTAGTTACAGTTTCCAAATATTAATAAATCAATTCCTATCTCCAATCAGGGCACTAACTCTTTCTGTTGGAGCTTGCTGCCCTCTAGTGAGCACGACCATATAATGCAAACATTACTCGGCTTACATACCTGTAGAAATCAATGGAAATATCCAGATCTTCCTCCAAGACAATGGCGAAGTTGGCATCCTAAAAACAAACAAGATTTGTCAAACCCATAAACATGCAAACTGGTGTAAAAGAGTTCAGGGTTTTAAATCTTACTGGATGGAATGAACCTTACCGGGTGTAGATTGAATGTTGCAGTCAAACTGGCTTTGTAGTGCTATATAATAAAAGCACATTGTGAATAAATTATTGCTTTTTAGTAAAGTCAAGACTTTTTTTATTCTGTTATTGTATCAGGAGTTCAGGTCTGATCAATCACCTGGGATACTCGGGCGTTTTTAATGCTAATAGGTGTGTGCTGAACTCCTTTAAGCCCAAACAGCTCCACCACATCCATGGGTTCCTGTACAATATAGAAGTGAATAAAATCAGAGTTTGTGAAACGTTCATAAAAAGAAAGTCTTTATTCATCCTTAAATAATTGATCAGGATTAAGAAAGCACCATGTTTTCAAAGTAATTTATCTTTACACTAATGCAAATTTGTTCTCTCACTCTACTTTGTAATCACTATATTTTTAAATACTACATCACAATATGTCTCTATAATCAATATGTAGGATGTTCAAGTCAAACCGGTACTTGTGATGAAATCTCTTGTGAATGAGAAACCCCCGTACAGTGCTGACCTCACTCCATGCCGTTTCCAAATGTTTGGGCCATATAAGGAGTTCCTGGGAGGCCAGGGTTTCAGGCGTAATCTCTTCATGGCTTCAGCGTACTGAAAAAGTTTTCTGCCTTGATAGTATTTAGCGCACTAGCGCATTAGTGTATTAGTGTAGCAGCGGATTATATAGAGAAATAAAGGGAATTTTTACTTTCATAACTGTGTTTTGTTATTCTGCACAATCAAAAGTCCCGGTTTCACCTGAACGCCCCTTGTACATCTCTAAAGTCATAAGGTTCTATAAGATCATCATATTTTACTGCAGTTTGCATTGTGAAAGCTAGATCTTATACAGCTAGTGTGTACAGTGTCATCAGAGTTATTGTCATACGAGCTAATATCTAAGAGATTACAGTGGAACCTCGGATTACGAGCATAATTCGTTCCGGAAGCGGGCTCGTAGTCCAAAACACTCGTAAACCGCGTTACTCGTAATCTGAGGTTTCACTGTATAATTAAAGATGTTGTTACTTGGTCTTAGCTAAGGATTCTCATATTTCTTGTTGTGATAGAGACTAGTTTGCCATCAGTAATTAACGTGACTGCATGCTATGAGACAGACATCGTCTTTCATGACTATTTCTTCAACATTTACTTTAATACTGTGTGCAATTTTAAGAATTTATGTAACGTTTAGCACTCTGGACATTTTATATTCAGCTATGAAAATTAAAATCCCAGTGGGACCTTGACCTTTTCTCTATGCAACTTCCCCTCAGACACTTTAAAGCGATACCTATTTAGCAACGAATTTGTACCTTCACTCAGTCTGACCTCAATTAATTTCAAGTGTGAAAGAGACAAATGTAGAGAAGACGAGAGAAACCGTACCTCATAATAACCATCTATAAAAACAGTGATCATTTGTGGGTTCACACCATGGGAGGACAGGAGGGATCGAAGCATCCTGAAGACACACACACACACACACACACATAGTGATGCTTAAAATGCTTCTCAGACATGCTGCACATTGGATTATAAAGACAGGATTGTGCTCATAACTAACCTGTACAGATAATTTGGTCTATTTCCAGCGATGACAGCAACTGGGATGTTGTGGACATTATTGTTAGGAAGCTAAAAATACAAGAATAAGGTTGTTAACCTGTTAACATTCTGTTCAGTATCCTCAATAAATTAATGCTTGATACATTTAAAAAACATCTCTAAACAAAGTATGGTATAAAATGTGAATTTAATTGCATCGATTGTGTGCGTGTGTTGCGCCCTGGGAAAACCATTCACATTGTGAAATTGGCACAGATTAGATAGATTTTTTATTATTATTAATATTATTCCTATAATCTAAAAAGAGACTGAAGAATTCAGTATGTTTATACCGGCTCTGGATTAAACTCTATTGGTGCTGGATCCTTGCAACTGCAGATGCTGCCATATCCTTCTACTTTACTGCAGAAGAGTTTCCTCCTTCGGTTCAGTTCCGTGTCCGCCCAGTGGCACTCTGCCTCTACAAAACCACACACAGACCTGCTGGTAAAGATGAGGGCTGACAGAATTCGTGTTTTATTTTTATTTTTATTACAAACATTAAAAATAATAATAATAATCGATTCAGTTATGAATCGCGATTCTTTTGTATGGCTATTCATGCATTGACTCGAAATTGTTTATTTTTCTTTTAAAGACTTTTTACATTTATAATAGAGATGAACCAGTCGATCAGCTAGTGATCAGAATTCCCTGGATTTCAGTTTGATTGGCCGGACCGGTGATTGTCCGATCAGCCTCAGATACATATACAGATATAAATGATACTTGTACCGAGCGCGGAAGCTTCCACGACAGAAACGCATTTCTCCGATGTTCCATTATCAAAAATCGTGCACATTAAAAGCCTCCGATCTGCTTTTTTCCTCCAAACTCTGTGAGCGAATTAGTCTCAAGTAGTTGAAACTCAAATGCGTTAGAAGCCCGTCGTGTTAGAAGCCAAGTTGAGTTTGGAGGCATTTGACGCAGTAAAACGTCACTGTGTCTTTAAAATCCTTCAGGTGATACACTGTGAACTACTTACACAACTTCTTTCAGTGTGGTAGGAGTGAATTATTTAAATGAATGAATGAACGAATACTTTTATCATCATTCAGAAACATACAATGGGAGAGAATGGAATTACGTTGCAGTTGACTCACTGTTTCTGACTGAGGGGAAGAAGAAGAAAAAAAAAAGCTAATAAAAATGTTTTTCACAGTAAATAAATAAATTACAGGCTGATTAATAAATATATTGTAGAGCTGATGAGAATATGTTGCAGAATGATTCATAAGTAAAATACAATTGATGAACATCTGATGGAAAATATATCGCAGAGTAAGTAACCTACAGGATATATTAAACATATTAATGTAATACTAATATAAATTATAAGCTAATATATTGCACAAAAGACTAATGTTGATATATAGCACAGAAGAAAGTTTGCCAAGTTTGTTTAGAAATATGATTATAGATGCTCAGTAAAAATAAAATTTTTAGTTGAATTAAATTTTAAGTTAAATGTTAAACTTTTGTATTTGTAGTTGCTAGGCTTGGTTTTTAAGTGAGAAAACTAATGTTATAAGGAACGAGCTACATTTAATTAATCATTAAACCTTTTTTAAAGATGTAAAATTGTAACAAAATCAGAGAAAATGTAATATCGAATCGAGATATTAATAAAATCATGATTCTTAAGTGAATCGGCACCTGATGAACATGCAGCTCAAAGACAGCTGAGACATAAAATAATCTGCCAAGTGGCTATTACATTCGTCATGTAAAGGTACTGATACTGAAGATTCAGTACGTGCATGTTAACAAAAACAAAGTCAAGCGAATAAGGCAGGTCTGTACCCTCAGCTGCTGTGAGCTGAACCTCGGTCTTCAGCAGCACAGGATCTCCCCAGGTGGAGAGAGCTGGTGATTTCGAGTGCTTCTCCCCATACACCTGACCTAAAAAGACAGCTTTAATGAGTTGCTATACGCTCTATATGGTTCATTCAAATGTCTAATGCTCCTAACATCGTGTGTTAACTGTTGGTCGAACAGCATGACGTTCTTCACATAATAATTAAGCTATGATTTAAATAAAGCAATGATAAATACCCACAGAATTTTGTGTGTTTCTGTATTGCAAATAGAGCATCCTTACCTCCTTTTTTCACAACCAGAGTCCACATGTCTCTCCAGCTAAGAGTCACAGCCACCTGACTGCCCAGGCCCTTTAACAGGTTCTTGGCAGCATCTTTCAGATGGAAGGTTCCTTCATCCTGAGTACAGCACACAAGACAAGTCGATCAGCTTTGACTACGCTAGTGCCCACACTACATATCCAAGAGGGGAAGGAAAACAAACAAACAAACTAATATCTAATGTTGACCTTGATGGTGAAGATTAGGACTCTGCCACGAGTGACCATGTTGAGAAAGAGGATCATAGCTTCATCCTCATGGGGAGAGTACGTGTCAAACACTCGCTTAGCCATTACATGTCCCTGTGCAGGGAAGACAAGACATTACAGGATATAACTTCATACCATCAACTTACATGATTTCAACCATATATAGTAACTTTACATTCAGGACACACAAGAATCACTATAAAAAATTATTGTAAAGATGGACACCAATCGGCTATTATCCCCATATTATAGTTATGGGGTAAAAACTTTAACTTAAAATTAGGGCCGGGACTCGATTAAAAAAATTAATCTAATTAATTAGAGGCTTTGTAATTAATTAATCGAAATTAATCGC
>JAQMYG010000036.1:7807955-7827343 GCA_030014215.1 Clariallabes teugelsi | reverse complement strand
ATTAAAAGTTATTATATGGATATGGAGCTTTACTCACTTTTTTTCAACACACTGCTATTATTTTGAACACCACTGTAAGAATTCAATATTTATCTTTGAGAACCATTTTATAATGTTTTCATGCATTTGTTGGCAAACTGGCAATACTAAGCTCACCTTTACTTATAAAGGACTACATCATTCCTTTATGCTGCTTTACGATTACAATCACATGTTGACATCACCTGCTTCGAATAGTATGATTAATTATTGTACCTCATTGCAACCCTCCGAACTTTCTGTGTTCTTGCAGGCCTAAATATTGAAAGAATGTACAGTGGTGGCCAAAAGTATTGAGACAACAATGAAATTCAATATTTAAATGACAATTCTTTTGTTTTACCAATGTGTTATTTTATGCAATTAAATTGCTGTACAACAAATCAATATATAGTATGGCGTCCTTTATTCTTTCAAACCTGCTGGATACAACTGTAGAGTCAAAAAGTTGTCCGCAGTATTCTGAAGACACTTGTTCAATTCATGTCTGCTTAATTGCTTCCTGAAGATAATGTACAGAAATTTGCCACAAAAGTCTGCAATTCACTTGAGAATTCCCTACTTTTATTCATTGGGTTTATTTAACCAATTATTTTGCTCCACCAACACATCCTTCCACAACTACTGGAACTAAATAACTGCAACTGGTGGAGCTGGTGACATTTGTGAAAAATCCAGTCGGATTGCACAGTCGTACCAGTGGTCTTAGTGCTTTTGGCTGCCATTGTACAGTATATTAAATGAACTGAGACTGACCAGACAAAACAAGAAATATATTGTGTATATACTATCAGCAATGAAATACGAGTCAAAGGTAAGTTACAAATTTTTTTCAATTTTAATTTGAATCTAACATACTTTCCTAACTTGTAAAACACCACATGTGCTACTTTAATGTAACCATGGACAACATGATGATATAGACAAAACTTATAAAAAGCTGGACCATTGGAACAGAATTTAACTGTTTAAAAGTTGGAGAAAAAAAAACATGAATAAAGCAAAAGGTCAGATAGAATTAAAAACAACTGTGGATTTAATGAGCTAATGAGAAAATTCACAAGATGAATTTTTACATTTCTGACAGAAGCAATATTATAAATGAATTTTATCCACACAAAAAAAAAGAAAGAAAAAAGAAGAAAAAAAAAGGTACATCTGAGCAGAAAAACAGTACATTTCCCAGGACACTCATTTCCTCTTTGACTTGTGACTCTTCTTCGAACGACTGCACAGAAAAGAGAGAAAAAAAACAAAAAATGACAAACGCATACACAGAAGCTCACAATCTGAAACGATCTTTACCACAGCGATGTACGTTGAAGAACTGCTGAAACAATGTGTAATAGTCCTGTTACCTCTCTGGTGACTTTGAGTGACTGCGATGCCTGTGGCTTCTGTGATGACCTGCAGTACACCGAGGGACAAATTATTGATTTAAATTACAAATTAGCCACAATAAAATCTCAGACTTTTAAGTTCATGCAACTGAGTAAATCCAATAAATAATTGAAATGATGGAGGACGATGGTGTAAAAATGTCAGTCACAATAAATAGGATTTTCCATTTACACACTAGAGAAATTCAATGTCAGACACACAGTTCTCTAAGAGAGGAGTGAGTCTGAGTAGACTGTAGGGATTAGATTTAGCATACCTGGAGATTTGGAGCGGTGCCTCCTGTCTCTGGATCTGCTGCGGTGTCTGCGTGGACTCTTGCTGCGGTGCCGATCACGCTCTCGCTCACGTCTGGGAGACAGACTACAAGGGAAGGCAATCAGTTCAGCGCTAACCACGTCCAAGTCTCTCCTTGACACGAGGACTTGTTCCTACACCTGTGTACTGTAAGGATTTATAATCCCACTATCTGGTGTCACCAAGAACAATATAGGGTTACTTTAAAGCTTCATGTCTTTTTCTGACCCCATTTTACAATAATAAAAAGTAATCACTCAATCAATCACAATTGATGCGCTTTAATCATCTGATTTTGACCATCATCTGATATATTAGCTATGAATGTCACATGTTTGTTGCATTACAGTATGGAATAAATATCTGTTGGGATTTTTGTTTTGTACTTCCTTGAACAAATCAAATATTCATAGTCTTTAAAAAAAAAAAAAAAAAAGCCATAGCAGCTTTAATGACAGCTCTGTGGATGCTTATGAGCAGCATTCAAGTCAAAATGGGATTTTATCCCAGTCCCAGTGGGATAAATCACTGGGGCTGTAATAAACTTTGTGTATGAATTATGCAGACATTTTAAAGAAGTTTGTATGTCCATGAATAACGATCCTGGCTAAGGTGGTGCAAAATAGTACGATGTAGCTTATATTAATAATATCATATTGTCATATCATCATATATAAAACGTAAAAATATTTATACAAGTTTTTCTTTTCATGAAGTGTGTATACATTTTTTTTTTTTTTACTTTTTTTGATATATATATATAAAAATCATAGTCAGGTTTATAACACTTTGTACTGGTACTCCATGACTCACTCACATCCTCTTAGCATTTATAAAGAATGGCAAAGTGTTGTATAAAAACAAGGGTTCCTGCAAATGCGTACCTTCGTCTCTTCGGTGATCTGCTTCGTCTGTGAATGATAAAAAAAATAATTTAAAAAAAAGAGTTATAAATTAAACAGGATGTTTAGTAATACTCAGTAGATACATAAAGGTTTCTCTCAATCTGGTGCAGAATAGAAATATATAGCAGTACTTAAACACACACACACACACACACAGTTCTCGGTGTGAGAAAGTACACAACTGACATTTATCCAAGAATACTCATAAAACTTTATCAAAACTTTAACTTTTTCACTATATAGTTGATTACATCCTATATGTCAGACGCTGACCTTCTGGGCGAGCGGCTTCGTCTGTAGCGAGGAGATGGAGATCTCCGAGGTCTGTCCAAATCTCGATAACTCCGTCTATGTGGCTCTGGCGCCTGCACTCTCTCCGGCTATAAACGATTAACAGAGAGAAGGAAACTGAGCTTTGGAAGCCACATATACATACTTCGCATTTGTAGAAACAAAAACAATATTTTGGTGTAATCGTAATTAATTTCCAATAAATTTGAAAATGCCTTTTTGTAAATACTAGCGCAAATTATTTTTAATACACTTTCTTTTTTTTTTTTTTACATGGATGATTTTGTTCTTCATTTTCAAGCACAAAAATCCCCATTTCTTGAGGTCATTAAGCTGTCGGCATTTCAGCACTCTTATGCGGAAGCAGAAAGTCAACTCAGCTCGCTACCTTTTCCTCCTCTTCCTCTTCTTCTTCACTGGACTCCACCTCATCCAGATCTTCTTCCAGGGCACTGATCCGTGTATCGAGCAGCTCGGCCTCCTCCAGAACCTGCCTCTTCTACAAATGTCACATCGGTTACTTCAGGCTCACGCTTGAATTAATATGGAATTCTGAACTCGATTAGAGATTTGGACGACAGACCTGTAGCCTCGGGAGGATGATGTCACACACGCGCTCGGCATGAAGCAGCTCGTCTATGAACTCATCCACGTGCATTATTTCGAACTCTAAGGAAACACAGGTTCAGAAACTCCATCTTCATGTTTATATGGTGGATGTTTTTATTTAAGTCAGGGTAGACAAATCACAAGCCCAAGTGCTATGACCAAGCTGATCATGTGCGGGTATGGATTATTATTCATAGTTGCCCATTAGACACACATCCGGATCAGCCGGCTTGCAGCTTCTAGATTTTTTCCCCTTCAGCAACCAGAAATAAGATGATACTCATGAACGATCTATGTTACGATATGAAGTGATATCTGCATAATACCGGCTGACACTAAACAGATCAGACAGGAGGAAATAAAATCCCAGATGAAAACCTACAAAATATGAAATTATCCCATATACACTTAATTCTGAATAGACCTAAACAACTTTATTATGTTAAGTTAGCTACCAATATTTAAACCTAGTCACACGGGTTTCTCATGGGACTGGGCCACACACTACTGCTTGTCAGACTAGCGAATGGATCTGTGATGAGTCGTCCCCAGTTCTATATAGACGGCTCTCACCTCCGTTTCTGTTCTGGCCTTTAATCTTCCTGTAGTCATTGTACAAGGGTTCCAGATACTTATAGCAGTCGACTGAGGTCCCCGTCAGGCGCATGTACATGGCTCCAAGCAGACGCACGTACCTGGACACAAAGAAAAACAAATCGACTGAGTCAAATCTCGTGTCTGCATTTCAGCTCATTCAGCTTCACAAAATAAACTTCTAAAAATGTGGCCTCGCTTGATTTAGCAATGAAGAGGAGACCTTGAGAGAAACTCACAACCTCCTCTTTTGTTTTCACTCGTTTCTTTTACAAATTAAGGTAGGCAAATAAATATAAATAATAAAATGTATTCATTATATTGCCAAAAGTATTTGCTCGCCTGCCTTCGCATGCATATGAACTTGAGTAACAACCAATTCTTAATCCACAGTGTTTAATATGATGTTGGTCCACCGTTTGCAACTATAAACAGCTTCAACTCTTCCGAGAAGGCTTTCCACAAAGTTTGGGAGTGTTTTCATGGAAATTTTTGACCATTCTTCTAGAAGCGCATTTGTGAGGTCAGACACTGATGTTGGACGAGAAGACCTGTCTCGCAGTCTCCGCTCTAATTCATCCCAAAGGGTTGAGATCAGGACTCTGAGCAGGCCAGTCAAGTTCTTCCACACCAAACTCTATCCATGTCTTTATGGATCTTGCTGTGTGCACTGGAGTCACGTGGAAAAGGAAGGTGCCGTCTAGGGCTGCAAGAACGAATCGATTAAATTCGATTACTAAAAGAGTTGGCAACGGATTTCATAATCGATTCGTTGTGTCGCGCGACGCGGAGATATTTGATTTAAAAAATTTATTTATTTATTTATTTTTAAACTTTAGTTGAGCGCAGAGCGGAGTGAACACACTCGGTCTCGCGCACTAATGCTAGCAGAGTTTGGCGTCTCATAGACAGGGCGGAGCAAAAATAAAAGAAACAAGGTAGAGGACAGATACATGGCGGAGCAGAGAAATCCGTAATCGGGTAATTGTCTCCCCTGCTGTGTCTTAGTGCGCACCTATTACTGGTATAATCAATCCGTGCACGTGTGTAATTTCACCTTCACAGACACACACACACACACACACTCTTTCTCTCTGCTCTACACAGAAACAGAGCTCTGTCGCAATTCTTTTCAAAGGTAAAGTGCAGGTTAATTTTTTTATTTTTACTTTACAGCAGTGATTCCGTTAGTGTGTTTTGGAATACGATCCACTTCCGGAACAAATTATGCTCATAATCCACTGTATATATTTGGCAGATGTAAAGCATATATGTCTATGTTTTTTGTGTTAGTCCATTTTTATTTTATTATTATTATTATAACAGCTCAAGGAGTAACATGTTTGTGCACTTTCTAGAGATTTTAGTTCTGTTTTTGAATAAAGGGTTGGAAATGAATGCTTTTCTTGATTTTTTTTCATGCTCCACAAATTTGGGAGCATGAAATTGTCTGAAATGGGTATTCCTTCAATGAAACTAGGAGGCTGAGCCCAACTCCTGAAAAACAACCCCACACCAGTTCCAGCATGACTGCGCACCAGTGCACAAAGCAACGTCCATAAAGACATGGATTAGCGAGTTTGGCGTGGAGGAACATGGCCTGCACAGGGCCTCCTGTGGGTTAAAGCTGCAAAATGTGGGCCAACATCATATTAAGCCCTATGGATAAAAAATTGGATGTTACTGAATTTCATATGAATGTGAAGGCAGGCAAGCGAATACTTTTGGCAATGTAGTGTATATTGTAAAGTTTAATATACAGTTTCCCCTGTCTCCATACTCAACATACACTACTTATATACCCGACACATCTTTGCACCACACGTCACACATAATGCTGTCTTTGCAGTACTTTATATTTCATCCACGTCTACGATATATATTCTGGCTTGTAATCTTCTTAACATGTCACCATTGTTTGCATAGAAATCTATTTGCCACATATATCCTATTTATAATACATCCTATAAGACATCCAGGTACATATCACTTCCAACCCTTATATAAATTCAGAGGTTTTGATTTGAGACACATCCGGTGATGATAATCATGACGCATATCGCCGTGTTTAAAGTCAAATGTGAATTGTTTAAAGTCAAGTGTGAATGTGTATGTGCGAGTGCCCTGCGATGGACTGACACTCTGTCCGGGGTGCTCCCCGCCTCGTGCCCCAAGTCTCCTAGGACCCCTGTATACAGAATAAAGCCATATAGATGATGAATGAATGAATTCTTATGTTTTCACCCATTATCTCAGATGACGAGCCTTTCACTGATTCATTGAGCCCTACTTCCAAATGTTGCTTTTTCAATCAAGCCTCAATAAATCACTATGAATTAAACGCACAATAATTATGGATTACGCTCACAAATTGTGAAGCCCGACACCAAAGCAAATCTCTACACAGGACACAAAAGGCAGTGTCCATTCGACGTGACTGAATAAAACCAGTCTCCGTACTTGAAGTCTTCATTCTTGATGAACTCCACAATGATGTCTTTTTCCGGCTGAATCTGGAGCATCTTCAGGGTGAGACACAGGAACGGCGTGGGTTTGATGTTGCCTCCATACACGCCGCCGATGTACTTCAGCTCCATCGCTTTGTCCACAACCAGCTCGGCTTCACGCAGACAAAAGGAGAAGATTACATAAAAGAAAAAAAAAAGAAAGAAAAAAAAGTGTTAAACAGTTAACCAGAAAACTAGATGTACAGCTTAATGGGCAAAAGTTTGAACACCCTCACCATTGGCTTTGCATAAACAGGGGTAGAAACACATATTCTGACATCAGTGGTATTACATCACTGGATGTATTTTGCAAAATAACTGATGGACTTACTCAACAGCAAGAAATTAGACAGAGAATGAAGTAAACGATATAAAGGGTGTTCAAGTCAAACAGGGAACCGAGGTGGCCCCGAGCTCACTGCGGTCGTTCCCGTGAATGTTCAGGTCCGATGCTTAAAAATCGATGTCACCGACTTGCGGAAGAGACACATCTGTCTGTGTGAACTGTACATACAATCATTCACCAACACCACTCGCACGTTACAGGAACTCAGCACATCCCCCGTACAGTCCTGACCTCGCTCCAGGGGTTTGTACCTGGATTGTAAAGGAGTTCCTGGGAGGCCAGTGTTTCATACATGAAGGAAGGCGTATTGAGAAAACTTTCAACCTTGATGGCATCGAAGCACTAGTGAACCAATGGGGTGAGCGCGTTAAAGTAGCAGGGGGTTAAACAAAGAAATAAAGGAAGTTTCTACTCTCCTAACTGTTATTCTGTGAAATCAAAAGTCCCGGTTTGACTTGAACACCGCTTGTATGTTTGAAGTCAGGGAAAAGTTTGAAGGATACCTGATATTTTAAATACTAAACGCTTTTTGGGTAACATTATTCTGTTTTACAGCCTTTACTTTAGCACAAAAATAACAAATTGTTTATCTTGTGATACAAAAACAACAACAAACTGTTTAAGAGACTCCTAATGTCAGCGTTTCATATCTCCTGGGTTTATTTACAGAGACTTTTCGGGTTTAACTCATTAAATATTAAACCGAAAGCCTGAAACATTACATGTTTTATTTAAAAACTACTCTAAATGTAACCAGGCGGTCATTATAATCCTCTAAAACCTGTAGTAATGCCTCATCACTCGCCCCGTCCTGCTCTCTAGCTGCTAGCATTAGCATTAGCCTAGGCCCCTTTATCACACACCTGTAAGGCCGAAACATTCCTCTTTCCAGTATTTCGACTCGTAGATTCGCGTCCGGATGATTTTCTCCACCAGATATTGCGGATTAGTTCCGTGTATACTGTTCGCATCTTTAACTGTTCTGTTCGCCATGGCGTCAAGAGCGGCACGGCTAACTGATCACTGCAGAGAAACCAAACGCGCTCGTGGAGTCCGACCGGCGGTGTCACAAATACCACGCTAGGGCACTACGTAGGCGACTGAAAATCATACCGTAACATACTACGTAGTGCACACAGGTTTAAAAAGTGGGCGTTGTATGAGAGGAGACCAACGGGACAAAAAGCTTCCGGGTGTGAATGTCTGTGTTGCAAATTAAAGCCAAGTGCACTAGATGTAGAATCTTATAATTTCATCCAACCTAGTGCACATTTCTTTACACATGCATTTATAGCGCACTTCTTTACAGTTTTAGTTACTTTGTAATAACGCCATTGACTTCTTAACTCCTGGGTGTAAATAGCTGTGTTGCATATACCTCCCTGTTTCACGCACAGAACTTTAGCTTGTACGTTACTTTCCATCCTATGTAGTGCACTCATGTAGCAAATATGTATTTATTTATGATACAGCAAATAGTTTTAACGCTTCTGGGTGTAAAAGGCTGTGTTCTAAATAGTAGCAAAGGGGAAAATATGACACAAAGTATGGAGAAATTATATATATATATATGTTTATATATAAACCAACTTTTGTTTTGTTTGAGATTCTCCAATGAGCAGCAGCTTCCGGGTTGACCACTTCCGGAATTCAAGTAGGCGTAGACTAGAACGAAACGTCATTTACGCGCGAAAAAAAGAGTTGCATGACTTTGTGTAGTCGGGTTTTTTTTGTTCAGGTTACGGTTGTTTTGTGTAGATTTTGGTTTTAAATCTTGTACATTTTGTTGAGTTTGTCAGTGAGTTATATTATTCAATGTGCACGCGAACAATCGGATGCAGACGCGCAGGTTGATCATAAAGGAGGATTTAAAGGTAAGGAGATCACCAGTGTGAAGCCGAATCCCAAACGGCTCTCTGTGTGAGTGCACTTACACCTACACTTACACAACACTAGCCTTTATACGATGTTCATTAAGTGAGGTCCAGCCTAAGGCATGGCTCAGCACTGTGATCAGGATGCAGTGTGAGTGTGTGACTGTAAAAGTTTCTCTTCTGTGTATTTTCAGTCAAAATGAGTCGCTACTTTACCAGACTGCGCATGCGCAGAACATACACGTGGCCCGGAAACCCGATCAGTGAAGACAGGAAGCTGAAGAGACTTTATCATGAGTAAGTATAACAGTATAACAGGGGGCACTGGTTGCTCAGTGGTAGGTCTTGTGCCTGCCATGCAGAAGGCCCGGGTTCGATTCCCACCCAGTGCCCAAACCCCAGCTTCTGTACGCAGTGCCGGTCCCAAGCCTGAGTAGAATGGCAAGGGTTACATCAGGAAGGGCATCCATGAGTAAAAGCAAAAGTGCTGAAGTTGTTGTGCTGATTGGATGGTCTGCTGTGGCGACCCCTTGACGAGAGCCGCCGACAGGCCACCAGCATTCAACTACTTGGACTTCATCTGGGAGTACAAAGCAGCTCCATAGCTTAGATCTCGATCCAAAGTGTTAAGTTTAAGATTTTAAGTTTTAAACCCCAACACCACCATCAAAAATAATAATAAAAAGTCTCCCCAACTGTGATTTGTGCTCCTGCTTAGTAACCCAGTGAACCACTGTAAGGATTCACACTGCTGTGAAGAAGTACTTTCCCCCCCTTCCCTTTTTTTTTTTTTTCATATTTCTGTCACTTAATGATTCAGATCATTTATAATTTTTTTATCACATACACGCTAATAACATAGTATGATATGTAGTGAAATGCAACTCTTCATGACCTAAAAAAAAGAAAAGTAGGGTAAAGTGGAAAAATAGAAGGAAGTGCTAAGAGAAATGTATATTGTAAATTATAGATTTGTTTATTTACCCCAAACTTCTGAATTTTAAAATCGACGTTTCTCTCAGTGCAATTTCTTGCATTTCAGTTAAATCCTTCTGTCTTTCTGCTCCATCCTACCTTTTTTTTTAGGTCATGGACAGTCGCCCTATGAACAGGATGTGCAGAATGTGCACAGTGTGTCCATATTGTGCAATATAGTAAGATATGGCATGTAGGTAGCATCAAACAAATATTTAATATTACACAAAAATAACCAAAGTAATTACAAAATACAATTCTTAAATATTGATTTAATTTATAAAAGGGTTAAAAAAGCTGTCCAAACCTACCTGGCCCTATGTGAAAAGGTAATTGCCTTCTAAACCTAATAACTGGTTGTGCCACCCTTGGCAGCAATAACTGCAATCAAGCGTTTGTGATAACTGGCAGTGAGTCTTGTGGAGGAATTTTGGCCCACTCTTCCCTGCAGAATTGCTTCAATTTAGTCACGTTGGAGAGTTTTCGGCGATAAACAGCATTTTTAAAGGATCTCAATCGGATTCCAGTCGGGACTTTCACCAGACCACATCTAAACCTTCTGCTTCCAAACCCAGGTGCGCTTAAGCTTGAGGTCACAAACTGATTGCTGGACATTCTCCTAGAGTGCAGAATTCTTGCTTCCGTCAATTATAGCAAGTCGTCCAGGCCCTGAAGCTGCAAACGGCTCCAGAACATCACATTACCACCTTTACTGTGATGTTCTTTTCATGAAATGCTGTTTTAGTTTTATGCCAGATATAACGGGATGCTCACCTTCCACAGAGTTCAACTTTTGTTTCATCAGTCCACAGAATATTTGTGAAAAAGTCTTGGGGATAATCAAGATGTTTTTTGGCAAATGTGAGACGAGCCTTTGTGTTCTTTTTGGTCAGCAGTGGCTTTCGCCTCGGAACTCCCTCACGGACGCCATTTCTGCCCCCCAGTCTCTTGTTACAGTGGAATGATGAACACTGACCCTAACTGAGAGAAGTGAGACCTGCAGTTTTTTAGATGTTGTCCTGGGTTCTTTTATGAGGTTCTGGATGATACATCGTTGTGCTTTTGGAGTAATTTTGGTAGGCTGTCTGTCTCCATTTGTGGATAATGACACTCACTGTAGTTCCTTGGATTCCTAAAGCTTTAGAAATGGCTTTGTAACCCTCAATTACTTTTTCACACAGGACCAGGCAGTTTTATACACTTCTTTTCTCTTAAGAAATTAAATCTTGATTTAAAAACTGCATTTTGCATTTACTTGGGTTATCTTTGTGCAATATTAAAACTAGTTTGGTGATCTGAATCATTTAAGTGTGACAAACAGGAAAAAAAAACAACCAAAAAAATCATCAGGGGGGCAAAAGAAAAAACTTTTTCACACTTATGCAAGTCTTTCTGGATTAGAGCGTCTGCAAAATGCCTAGATGTAAGTTTAGATGTTTTCTAATGTATGAAATGCTCCTCAGGTCTTTGACTATATCTGTGGAAGGAAGGCCAGTGGACGCCGTGGTGTCGGTCGGTCAGTGCATCCTGATCGAGGGAGATGACGACGACAACCCCTATGTCGCGCGGCTCCTCAAACTTTTCTGTGACGGTAAGAAGTGTTGTCTATCCTTCCACACGGTCACTTTACCCACCTTCTCCTCTAATTTTTATTATTTTTTTGGTTTGTTCTACACTTTATTGTGCTACAAAACTGATTTAGTACTCAAGTCTGGTCTTGAGACATTTCCATGTTTCCTACATCTGAGGCCGACTAGATGAAGTAAAGACTCAGCTTGTAAAGGTATTAGACCCGTCCTAGACACTGGACTCTAACCCAGTCTCAGCTAGTCCTGGTACTTACTATAGTCCTAATCTTATTGCTTCAAGATCAAGAAATTTCAAATCCGCCACATTTCATGCAGGTCCTGGATTTACTGCAAATCTGTGTGACCGATAGAAACGGAGGAGGAAAATCATTTCAGTAACATATCGCAGTTCTTTCATGTGGTAACTCATGTATCGAAACACTGACTTTTTTATTATTTTATTTGTTCTTTATTTATACAAGTTGGCAATTGAAGCTGTAAAATGTTGCAGTTCCCACATCATCCTGTAGGTGGACTCTAAACTCTCTAAACTATCTGCTGGTCCCTGGTGATTCCTGTTCCTGGTGATGGGTTTATATTCATTAGAGGGAAACTGGTGACCAGACATTTCATAATTTGTGGGATCAATTCAAGTAAAACTGCAAGGCTCTTAAAGAAACTAAGAAATGTTCCAAATAATTGCTGATGGGTGTTTTGGATAAAAAAAAAAAAATAAATTTACGTTTTTTTTCACTTCACTGTCTGTGGATGGTGTCGATAATCTCTGAATGTCCAGATACGGGGAAGCGGATGAGGGCGGTGGTGCAGTGGTTCGTGCGGATGTGTGAAATACCCCAAAACAAAAGGAAGCTCCTGGGCCGGGACCCTCATCCACAAGAAGTTTTTTACTACGAGGATCGCTCCTGTGATAACGAGGTGGACGCCGAGACCATCCTGGGAGCGGTACAGGTACGTCTCGAGGTGTTTTAAATTTGTGAAAGCTGAGAGAGTAGGGTTTTTTATGGTGTTAAAATTACCGGAAATACTAGAATGTTGTACTGGAAATAGTGACACCTGTGGTTCTCTCATGTAGATTAAACACGTTCCTGCTGAAGCTCCTTTCCCGGACGATGAAAGCAAAAACACTCTTTTTGTTAAACTAACCTGGGACGCCAAAAAGTTTCAAGTCATGGATCCCGAGCTGATTAACCCTCCCGCTCCTCCTCCTCAAAGTCCCGAATCTCCACCCCCGCCCCAGCTCTCGCTACGACTCCGCGCTCTCCCCACCCCGGACCCTTGCGTGATGAAGCGTGCCATGTCCGGCGTGATGACCCGCGGCAGCATGAGCACCGGCAAGCTGGGGTCCACCGAGGCCGAGTCGGCTCACTCCGCCTCCAAACTGTCGGCCGCTAAACTGCTGAACATGAAGCGGAGAGGCCGAGTCTCCTCCAACCCAAACATCCGCAAGAAGCTCGACCTGTGCAGTGAGTGCCGGTGCAGTTTCCGAGTCTCTGCTCGATTTTATGTTGTCATATTTCATTTTTCATTATTATTATTGTTGCTTGTTTAGGTCCGGCGAAGAAGCTGACCAGAGACGATGTTCTTGGGGAGATTTTGGATGGTGACCAGGACACTGAGGACGAGTTGGCCAGCAAACTGGGCGCTTCTCCACCTCGTCGCATCTCCATCTCCATCCGTCTGACCCCGCTCCCGATGTCGGTCACCAGCAAGTCTTCCCCCTTGGAGGACAATCTGTCCATCCAGCCTCTTCAAAGCCCCAGTAAACCCACTGCTTGTGATGACGCTTCCACCAGGTCAGCGCTGTAAACTGATGCATGTGTTTTCTGTTTTTCACTTTATGAAAAACGGATTATTTAAAAAAAAAATATATATATATATATATATATGGTTTTAGGAACACAATCTCTAATGGAATTGGGTGAGACGTAATGTCACTCATAACTAGTGCTGTCAATCTATTAAAAAGTTTAATCTAGTTAATCACAGTCTGATTTAATCACAGTTTTAAAATACTTATAAAGTAAATAAAGTAATGCATGACAAACTGGTTAGAGGAAACAGATCATGCAGTTTGATAAAATCTCAATCGTTAATATTTAACAAATGCTAAATTAAAATTAAACTTAACGATGAACGTAAAGAAAAGCCTACAAAGCATGCTGCTGCTCTCTCAGGGACTGGCTCGGGGTCGAGCCTCTGGAAGACGACGTGTTCGAGTCCGAGTCACTAATCAGTAAAGGCAGGACTCCTCGTAGGAGAGAGGCCACGCCCAGGAGAGCTGGTCTGAGGGGGAACAAGCAAGTTTGACTCCCCTGCTCTTGATGTCTCTCTCGGTGGTGGAGTTAAGGCTGTTATGCCGAGTCACAAAACGAAAACCTTACTTGTTTTTTCTTTCTTTTCACTGATCTGATCACAGTTTCACTCTGACTGTGTTGAAAAGCCACTGGTATTGGTGATGGTTCGAAATCCCGGTTTCGGTTTGGATGCAGGGAAACGCACCACACCTGGGTGTTTTTAAAACATTATGAGTAGTGTTCAAATCAAACCGGGACTTGTGATGAATTTTCTTGTGAATGAAGTAAAAGTAAAGTGTGGTGGTGAGACTTTTTATAGAAGGCCGTACATCCGTGAGTGACGATCCTGCCCAAGGTGGTGCGGAAATCGCTGGAGTGGATAACAGGACTGATAACAGGAGAGACCCATCTGTCTGTGGGAACTGCACTCACAATCATTCACCAGACACCACTTGCACATTACAGGAACACAGCTGGGAATCACTGCCACATCCTCCGTACAGTCCTGACCTCGATCCAAGACAATTTCCACATGTTCGGGCCATTAAAGGAGTTCCTGGGAGGTCGGGGTTTAAGACATGAAGCACGCAGTCCGATCATGGCTCTGGTGTACTGAGAACTTTCTATCATGATGGTTATTCAAGTGCTAGTGAATACTGTTAAGTGCATTAGTGTAGCTGGGGATTATATAGGGAAATAAAGGAGGTTTTATAACGGACTATGTTCCGTTATTCTGTGACACCAAAAGTCCCGGTTTGACTTGAACACCCCACATACGTCATAAACTGGTAATCATTTTGCAGCACCTATTAAGAGCTCTATGTGCATCTGTTTCACTCAAGTCTGAAATGAGAGGAAGATGATGATTTTAGTAACTCTTGATCGACTTGTCTGTTGGCAGCGCGAGGACTCCATCGAGGAGGAGAGACTCGGCGGCAGTCCGAGAGCCTGCACTCGCTGTGCTGTAAGTATATACAGTCAAAGCCACATTAAAAGGGAACATTTTAGTTACGGATCTGTTTTCTGATGTTTGCACTCGGCTGTGTTCTCTCATTATGTTTTTTCGAGGCAATTTAATTCAGTTTTGAAAAAAGAATTTATATCGTTTTATGGCCTATTTCGTTTTTAAATAAAAATTTGTCTGTTTTCAATCTTGCAACAGATTTTTATGCAAGGAAGGGAACAAACAGTTTTCAACAACATCGAATAAACCCTTCCTGTAACATGTCAATTTAAAGTGCATGTGTTGTCTACGCTAAAGACAATCTCCGTAAACCCTCCTTCTGTTCTGTGATCGTTCTGCTCTCAGGGCTGAAGAAGAGCACGAAGACTCGCCTCTGCAGACTACCACCACTCCGCGCTCCAAGAGGAAATCCGCCCAGCTTGTGTCGGCTCGCATTCGAAAGCAGCTGTGAGTCCTCGGGCTGGAACGCCGTACGATCCCCTCTCTTATTTCTCTCCCGGTTATAAACAGAACGTCTTATCGTCTTGTAGGAACATGCTGAGTACACACGACGAGCTGCAGTCTGACGGAGAAGACGCGGAGGACGACGGCTGCTTCGTGCCTGCTAAGATCGATCTGGAGAGCAGCAGTGACGAGGAAGAGGAGGCGAAAATGGACAGCGAGGACGAGCTGGTGGTGAAGAGGAGTAGGCGCTCGGCAGGTCCGAGAACTCCGTCGGGTGAAAAGACTCGGGCTTCGGCGAGAACCCCTCGCAAAACCCCGAACAAGAAGGTACGGCAACGCAAAGCGGCGAAACGGAGCAGAGTGAATGTGTTTTTATGTGTTACTTATCTTGAAGAAGAAGTTAGTGATAATATACAAGAGCAAACTTAAGGGTAAGAATAAAAGTAAATTCTAGCAACAAAAACATTTGAAGGATGCAAAACTTTTTGTACTCGCATATACAGATTTCAGTATCTTTAATCTCCCCTTAAATTTCCATTATGTATGAGTTTCTTCCTGTGTGCTGATGAGTGGATTAAAGGGCACCTATTATGCGAAATGTACTTTTTCGTCATGTTTAGACGTTCACATGGCTCTCCAGAGGCAGTATACATGCAAACAATAAATAAATAAGGGGGGAAACATTCCTACTTTTTGTCTTTTTTTCATTTTTGTGTTGCCAAATATATTTTCTCCTGATGTGATGTCATAGAAGAAAAGCCCCTCCCCTAGCTTGCTACTCAGCAGTAGCTCATTTACATAGATACTGAAACGGGAAGTTTAAGGCATAAAAAATGAGTTATTTCAGCTGGACCATTAACACACACACACCCTTTGGGCGAGCTCTGAGATAATATGAGACCTTTAAAATGATCGTTCTAATCCACTCAAAAACAATGATTCAATCAGTCCCTCTAATTAATGACATTTTAAATCTGTTGTTCCCCCCCTCTCTACTTGTGGATGTAGTCTGCTCCTCTGACTCCCAGAACACCTCGACACGCCACTCCCAGCATTCCTAGCAGAAGTCTGCCAGCCAGGAAGCCTGGGAATGTATTGGAGGAAGCAAGGGCAAGGTAAGACGACTTCATTTTTGTAGGGCGAATTTTTACAACCCAGTGTTTCCTAAGGTTTATTAATCAAATTATAAAACCAATTATTTTATGGTGCTTCTTTTTACTCAACACTCTTACAGGTTACATGTATCAGCAGTTCCCGAGTCTCTTCCATGTCGAGAGCAGGAGTTCCAAGACATCTACAACTTTGTAGAGAGCAAGATCATGGACGGCACTGGAGGGTGTGTCCACCTGTTGTTGTCCATAGCGTTTCCGTATACAGTAATTCCTCATTTGAAAAAAATAAAACCCTGGTGATTAATTGTGTACTGCGTGTTTCTACAGGTGTATGTACATCTCGGGCGTTCCCGGCACGGGGAAGACGGCCACGGTGCACGAGGTGATCAGGTCACTGCAGCAGGCAGCAGAGCAGGAGGAGATCCCTTCGTTCCACTTCATAGAGATCAACGGCATGAAGATGACCGATCCGCACCAGGCCTACGTTCAGATTCTGCAGGTTGGTACTATAGCTGGTTTTTGTTTTGTTTTTTTTTCTCTCCCAGATCCTTCTCCTTTATTTCTCTGTCTTGTTTTTTCTTCTTAAAATAAATTATTGGTCTGGTATGTGTTAGAAACTTACGGATCAAAAAGCGACAGCGGACCATGCTGCTGCCCTGCTGGAGAAACGCTTCAGCATGCCAGCGCCGAAGAAAGAGACCACAGTGCTGCTGGTGGACGAGGTGAGCTCCCAAAACCATTACTATGGCATTTATGTAGGGAATGAGTCGGTCTCACCGGTTTCAATTAATGAGTCCGGAAGCGTGATGATGGAAAAAGATTGTTCTGTAAAGTTGTCCTGATGGTGAATAATCCTAATTTCAAAAAATCCTCAACAAAACAGAGTTCACAGTCCAATACAGTGGAAAACAGCTCTGAGATAAAATTGTGGCCCGGATTCCCCTCGTGATTTGTAGGCGCAGAGACAACACTGTTACATCTGGTGTGAGATTAATTTCCTTAGACACAATTATGGTTTTTGGCCACATGATGGCAGTGTTGGGAATGAAGACAGAGATATAGTCAAGTGAATTGGTATGGTTCATCATGTATATTCGTGTCAAAGGCGTACAAGACTAATGTTGTCTGACTTAAGAACAAATCAGACTTATGAATGCGCTCCCGGAACAGAACTCGTTCGTAAGTCAGGGACTAGCTTTATCTATCAATTTGTGTGATTTATACAAATAAAAAATGTGCTCCTCATACCCAAACACCTAGCTAACTAGTTAACTCGAATCTGAATGACCAGTTACTGTGAATCCATCTTTTTCAAAATACAACACAAAAAAGGTTTCTAATTAAATGTATACATAACACTTTCAATAATATTTTTAATTGATAAACACTATAGGTGGATTGTAGATATACTGTACACTGCCCTGCTAAAAAAAGAAAAAGGTCAGCACGTTAAAAGGGTCGAATTATGGGCCTGCATCGGGTACAGAAAGCGATTAAGGAGATATTAAATTCCTGCAAGAGCTTTCAAACACATTACTAGAGCCTGTAAGAGCTGTGCTGAACCTCCAACTTCTTGGAAGACATTTGGTCATGAATCGATATGACTTGAACGCTTAGTTAATGTAAGTAAAGTCACGGTGGAAGTCACGGCTATGTTTAATAGTGAGTGTGATTCCACATGCACAATGTGATGAGAACTCACAGGATTAACACAGGACTAAACAGCTGTGTGACCACAAGAAAACCACTTGATAGTTAGAGAAGTCAGGGAAAAAAAACAGACATTTATTAGAAATCGTAAAGATTGGACTTTTGAGGAATAGGAAAAGGTCATGCGGTCTGATGAGATTAGATTGACGCTATTCAATGGGCAGTGATGGACATATCAGGGTAAGAAAGGACGCATGAAGCAATGACCACATCATGCATAGTGACCGTTGTACATGTGTTATGATCATATCAATAAAATGAAGTGGACTGACGTCCTGAAGGTACTGAATGACCAGGTTATCACATCTGTGACGTTTTTATTAACCCAAATATCTAAGATGTCTAAAAAATGACAAAACCCTAATTAGCTGATAACCTAAGACAACCATTTGACACCATAAATGAACTAAACTATCTAAGAACTGCACGGCAGCACGACAAAATACAATACTCTGTGATGATGAGCTGAGGTGGTGCAAATAAATAAATTGGCAGAAGCCTTGGCTCTGGAACATATCGAAAAGGAAACGGAACAGAACGCTTAGTTTTTACCGACTCAAAATCCTGTCTACAAGCTTTGGTATCTATGAAAACAAATCACCCAATAGTTATTGATATATTAATCAAGGCAAACCAACTACAGAAAAACCATCACAACATTGTCTTCTACTGGATCCCGGGACATAGTGGAATTATGGGAAACGAACAGATTGACATGGCAGCAAAACAAGCGCTTACAGAAACAATTAGCGTACTGTATGTCAAATCCCACCCTCTGACCTCAAGCCATTGATAAATCAGTATATATTAACTAAATGGCAAGCAGAATGGAAACAGTACCAAAACAACAAATTATTCGAAATAAACCCAGTGGTAGGAAAAAGATGCTTTCACCCCTTCGAATCCAGAATATACAAGTTGCGGTATAGGCCATACAAATGTAACCCATGCGTATTTATTAAAGGATGAAGAAGCTCCAAGATGTCAGCACTGTAGCACTACTCTAACCATAAAGCATATACTTTTGACCTGCCCAAGTTTTAATACCATAAGAAACCAATTTCTACCAGAACAAGATTTAAAAAACATATTCTGCAAGACAAAACTTTTACAATTTTTATCAAAAGTGCACCTAAAGAACTGTATGTAAAGTCTTGTTCTTCTGGCCAAGGCCATGTTATAATGTGATATTTATTTATTATTATTATTATTTACTTTTTCCACAGCTCTTTAAATCCCTTACATTGTAACATAATATTATATTGGTTCGAATAAATCAGTTTAATGCTTAATATGTGTCTTCCATGAAATAGTCTAAGACAGTGTTTTTCAACCTTTTTTGAGCCATGGTACATTTTTAATTGAAAAAAATCACAAGGCACACCAACAACCGAAACTGTAAAAAAAAAATGAAACTCTGTAGCCTATATTAACAATATA
>JAQMYG010000036.1:7796612-7807855 GCA_030014215.1 Clariallabes teugelsi | reverse complement strand
AATAATTTCCCACGGCACACCTGACGATCTCTCACGGCACACTAGTGTGCCGCGGAACACTGGTTGAAAAACACTGGTCTAAGAAGCCGATATGGCAATAAATCCTTATACAAACATCTAGACGATATGATTTAGTTATGAAGTTGATGACTTCATAGTTACGGAAGTTGTTTTCCAGCTGGACCTTTTATGGACGAGGAAGCAGAACGTGATGTATAATTTATTCGACTGGCCGACGAGACGGCACGCCCGCCTGGTGGTCCTGACTATCGCCAACACTATGGACCTGCCTGAGAGGATCATGATCAATCGTGTGGCCAGTCGCCTGGTAAGATTCCCAACGAGATCAACAAGGTTTTTATAACAGTGGCAAAAGTTGTGACGTGGATAGTAATATTATTAGTGTGAAATGGAATTATTAGTAAATGTTCTGTATTTGACTTTACAGGGGTTGACGCGCATGTCTTTCCAGCCGTACACTTTTAAACAGCTACAGCAAATCATCACATCTCGCCTGAACAGAGTAAAAGCCTTCGAGGAAGACGCTCTTCAGCTCGTCTCGAGAAAGGTAACAAAGCTGAATTTTTAGTATCTTTCCAAAAACCCTGCGTCGAGTGTAACTATTTCATCCTGGGTTTAAATCATCTACCATGATGACGTGCCACACTGGGTCTTGATGGTTTTTAGCTGTATAACATAATGAGTCCGTATGCAGCGTACAGTATTTTATGCCCAATGAAGCACCTTGTGCAATTCTGCCGTGGAAGTAACACTGCACAAGCTCTGTGTTAAATAAATATCCTCATCAAAAAGTGCTATTAAACGCACTCTCTTCTGGTTGTCTGATTGCGTCTCTGATTGTGATTGTCACGTCGCACCCCCAAGGTTGCGGCTCTGTCAGGTGATGCGCGCCGCTGTCTGGATATCTGCCGACGCGCCACCGAGATCTGCGAGCACTCCAGTCAGAAGGGTGCCGTCGGATTGGTTGGAATGAGTCATGTGATGGAAGCCTTGGACGAAATGTTCTCTTCATCGTACATCACAGCTATCAGGTGTGGTACCTTATTAAGTTTAATTATGATTAGGTGGAGGTTAATATTTATTCAGATATGCTTGTGTACATTTGTGCATGATGTAAATATATGGCAGTGTTTTAGCTTGTCTATGTTTTAAATAAACAGAATAAAAAATAAAATAAAAAGTGCTGCTCCTCGTATGTAATCCTGCCCCTGGTTATTTCAGGTGTGCCTCGCTGCAGGAGCAGCTCTTTCTGAGAGCCGTGATTGCAGAGTTTCGTCGGCTGGGTCTTGAAGAGGCCACCTTTCAGCAGGTAATGTCTGATTTAGTGGCTGCAAGGTTGTGACAAACATCATATTCACCTGTGCATGGTTTCAAAACTTTCAACAACAAAACAAAAAAAAATCCTTGACTTGCTCAGTTGAATTTCAGTAAAGATATACACACATTGTGATTGATTTAATCATTAAGGGATCAATAAAAATGTCAGGTCTGTTCATCAGGATAACAATGAAACAAGTCAGATTTGTGGGAAAGAAACAATAAAACAACAGCATAACTTTTAGTAAGAAAAAGTTTGTTTACGGCCAAAAAAAAAGCGGGCACAGACTAATATCTTGTGGGACTCCCTTTTTCTTTGGTTATAGTATCACCTTGGCATTGTTTCGGTAAGCTTATGCATTTAGTTATGTCACAGCATTTATTTCCATCCAAAGTCTCATTATTTTATCCCCAAGATCTTGTATTGATGATGTGAGTCGAACCGATGTGTAAAGCCTCCTCGAGCACATCCCAAAGATTCTAAATGGGGTTAAGGTCTGGACCCTGTGATGGCTGATCCATGTGTGAAAATGATGTCTTATGCTCCCTGGACCACTCTGTCACAATTTGAGCTCGATCGATCCTGGCATCGTCACCTTGGAATATACCTCTGCCGTCAGGAAAGGAAAAATCTACAGATGGGGAAAACCCTGGTGATGTAGTACGTTCAGGTCGACTTAATTGTTTTGGATGCATAACATTGCTGAGCCTAGACCTGACCAACAGAAGCAACCCCAGATCATAACACTGCACATGCAGGCCTGCACTATGCATGATTGGTGCATGACTTCATCTGCCACTCTTCTTACTCTAATGCGCTCTGGAACAGAGCAAATCTGGACTCCTCATGTCCGGAGATCGCGAGTTTGATTCCCGGGTGTTGCGGTAACCTCTCACAGCCAGAGGTTCAGAGAGAGCTGATTGGCGGAGCTCTTTTAAAGGGGATGAGGGGTACCTAGTGGCGTTTCACGAAAGCGGAAGCAGCGGAATGCGCTGTCCTCCGAGTGTTATACCGCCCCCAACGGTAGGAGTTTGAAAAGATGCGGTCGGCTGGCGTCATGTGGTTCGCAGGAAAAACATGATAGTCCGACTGAGTGATTAGTAGTAGCTTAATGTGGGAGCCCCCTAGTGACAGGGAGGAATTGGACACGACTAAATTAGGGAGAAAATCTATATAAATAAAAACCTCCTCATGGACCTCATGACCTTTTTCATTTTCCATCCATCGCAGGGCACACACACACATACACTCACACACTCATTCACACACTATGGCAATTTGGGAATTAGCCAGTTAGCCTAATCTGCAGGGTTTTGGACTGTGGGAGGAAACCGGACTACCCGGAGGAAACCCAGCAAGCACGGGGAGAACATGCAAACTCCATGCACACAGACGGGAACCGAACCCGGACCCTGGAAGTGCAAGGCGACAGTGCTAACCACCGTCTCGCTGCATTAGTCAGGGTTAAATAACTTGGTGCCAGATCAACCGTATTAATCACTGCAGTAATTATACATTGGAAGGCTGTTAACTTTTAGCTTAGTTAAATACAGGTGGTGACTGTTTGTTTATTTTTTTAAGGCCAGTTAGTTTATATTGGGAGTTTTTCCGAAACGTTCTGATGGTGTTTTTGATATGAATGTGTTAAATCTCACACAATTCTTTCTGTCTCTCTGTTTATCACTTTCCCTCACTGTTAGTGTATTTACAGTACATTTGCTCTATATGGTGTTAAATACTTTCAAGCGCTTCCTCATTCCTTAAATGGTAATGCGTCCAAATAAGCCGAGTTCGGCCGAATAGCTATGCAACCTCCTTTCTTTTTGTGTTCCCCAGAACCGTAACCAGAACATGTTAAATATCTTTGTTCTTTGGTGTCACACAAGGCGTTTGGATAAAGATAAATCCTCCGTCTATGCTGTTAATAGATGAGAGACAACATTCAGACACTATCATATTTGTGTCTCTCTCCCTCTCTCTCTTGCAAGCGTATCAAGGTGTGGTGGACACATCATCTGCTTTTCTTTCACTTTAAACTCAACAATGTGTATTGGATGTTGATAAGAAACCAAAGTGTGAGAAAAGTTGAACGTCTCATACAAAACCAGTTACCGCTATTTATGTAAGTTCATTGGTTACTGCGTTACCGCTGACTGAACCAGAGCCCTGTGAGAGATGACTCTTCTCATAGAAACCTGCACACTTTTTAACCCATTAATGTCTCCTGCATACTACTTTCAATTCTTTTTCACACCGAGCCTGATGTAAAACTTGTTTCCAATCGACCATGAAGACGGACTGATGCAGACAGCTGTTCTCTGATGACTTGTGACTGCTGTCACTGAATAGTTCGGGACTGAAAATCCCGCAAACAGTTTCGCACCCAAGCCTCCAATAACGAAATTGGACTCCATATAACTTGAACACTTTTCCTGTTATATTGAACGTCCAGCCTCCTAACACACAGTACGATTGCTGATCAATCCCTGCTATCTGATATCACCTAAATGAGGATGAGTTCCCTGTTGAGTTTGGTTCCTCGCAAGGTTTCTTCCTGTTGTGATCTCGGGGAGTTTTTCCTCTCTACTGTCTAGATCACTGACTATATATTAGTGATGGGTAGTTTGAATCATTTTAGTGACTCGGTTCTTTGAATCTCATTCATCAAAATGAACAAATCTTTTTTTGAGTCATTTCGTTCTTTTGATCAGAAATAAAATAAAATGTTGTATTTTCAATAAACAGACCCCCAGCACGTCTATATACACAAATTTTGTCTATAGTTCCAGTAATGAAAATATTACAGTGTAGCTAAGGACATCTTATAATAAACAGAATGAGTAGCTCATCTCTTATATCTTCTAGTCTGAGTCGTTCGTTCTTTTGAATCTATTGCACCACATAGCGTCTATGGGCGTCACGTGACAAAAGGGCCGAAAAGACTCCGGTAACTCCTCATTTTTGTTTCCTGTACATAACCTACAGACGTTTTGCGATGCTTTGCGAATGCCCGCCCAGTAGAAAATTAACGAATCACTCTCCGAGATGACTCGTTCTTCTGAGTCACGTTAAATACTCGTTCAAAAAGAACGAATCGTTCATGAACGACCCATCACTACTATATATTTCCTCACACTCATATTGAAAAGTCATATTGATTTTTTTTTACATTTTTTATACAAAGCTGCTTTTTGAGAGTGACCATTGTGCTATATTAATAAAACTGAATTGAATTGAATGTACCAAGAATGTTTCCATTCCTCTTTCTCAGGTGTT
Source organism: Clariallabes teugelsi (assembly GCA_030014215.1). Taxonomy (NCBI): domain Eukaryota; kingdom Metazoa; phylum Chordata; class Actinopteri; order Siluriformes; family Clariidae; genus Clariallabes; species Clariallabes teugelsi. The sequence continues at coordinate 7,803,240 of JAQMYG010000036.1, read as the reverse complement.
TGTCCAGCACCAGGCCCTGTGTCGGGTGGAAGGCCTGCAGCCGGTCAGCGTGTCCGAGAGCCTGGCTGTGTGTCAGAGGCTAGGAGCTTGTCGTCTGCTCCTGCTCGAGCCCAGCCGTCTGGACCTGCTTCTCCGTGTGCGCCTTAATCTCAGCCAGGATGATGTGCTGTTCGCCCTGAAGGCAGACTGAGACTGTGCATATGTGCAATGCTAACTTTACTTGAAAACTTTTTTTTTTTTTTTATGAAAAGATGAAATAAAGGACACGCTAAGTTGGAGCCGAGTGCCACTACGTGATTGATTAAAAGGATCAGATCAGCTGCTCTCTATAGAGGAGAAGTAGTTTCTTTCAATGTACATTAGAAACAAGATCCTTGATACAAGATTAGAAAATTTAGATTTTTTTTTTTTCCTTTTTAGACTTTTAGACTCTCAGGTGGCATTAAGCACATAATGCTTTGTATGTAAAATAATATGTTTTACATTGAATCCGATTTCTAATCAAGTTAATTCCCTGTTGCATTGGTGGTGAACACAAAATAGACTAATCACAATTAAAGAAATGTTTTTAACATCGGAGAGCAAGCCTCCCCTTATTCTGTGTTCAGTGCTAATCGCCTGGTAAAGTCTGTCCGAATATATGTGTGTGAGATGATTTTGTTGTTGTTGTGCTTTCAGGAGCCAAGTAATATTATATATCTTTATAATTTTAGTTTTAATATTCTTGAACTGAAAATAAAGCTATCAAAAAAAAAGAATCATTGAGTTATGATATGGTCTGCTTAAGTTGTTACTACAGTTAATTAGATAAAACATGAGTACAGTGTGTTTTTTAGCCTGAATCTGAATGTGGCTTGTGGGGAACTTTGTAAGAAACTAAAACCATCGACTCATTACTTTCTGTTCATGGAGAAGTGGTCAAACCAAAGCTTATGTAAATGACTGCAGCTAGAAAAAAAAAAAAAAAAAAACGGCAAATGAGTGATATTGGGGGTGTTGTAGCTGTGTATTACTTTGTGCGTTATCAATTTTAATAAATACAAAATGCAATATTATTAATATACTGTACAATGGCACCCAAAAATAGTGCCACTTCAGCTCTAATGTCCTTTTAAATAAAAAAGGGAACAATTTAAAGTAAATGTTAAAATTTAGGAGTGTCTCTCCTTCAGTGATTATACGTAAAGAACAATATGTTGCAATCATGCTTTAATTAAAATACACAAGGTACAGGAAATCTGTTCTTTCTTGAGAAAATATTAAGAAAATAATGCAGATATTATTCTAATTTAAAATAAAACAGGACTTCTAAATATACCAATGTGAAATATTTACAGGTTATGCTATGCTGTATAAGTTAACAAGTTAATTTTGTAGAGATTGCACACTGAATATATGTACAACAAATTGCACCACATTTCTTCCATTTTGTGGAAAATGCAACAAATTTTCAAATTTTTGTTAAAGTACAAAGGTATGGATGTTTTAATACATATATTCTATCTAAATTCATGTACATTTAATATACAATATGATGAACAAAGTAAATTCTGTATCAAACTCATGACTGGATGCAATAATGTGGCACATGTTCCCTGTTCTGTTACACCAGAAACTACATTATAAAATTTCTTGAATGTGAAACACCACTGTGGCAGAGTTTTGGTGCACGTTTTTGTCCCCTCTAAATTCCATGGCTTGCACTTTGAGGATGATGCCTTTGAAGATTTTTCACACAGTACAACCTTTAGCTTTCAAGGTAGAAAGCAACAAAGCAGATAGACATTGTTTTCAGAGATGAGTTTAAGTCTTGATTTCCTTTTCCATTTCACATCAATGCTTTCAATCCTCAGAAAGGTTGTGTCCTGATCGACTGTCCTGCTCTGTGCCTAGTTTTCACTTTTCCTTAGTGGTTGGGACATTTTCCAGATTGGTGTAATGGCCGGTTACGGCATGGAGGCCCCCAACCTCAGCCTGCAGATAGGAGTGGTTGAGGATGCTGGTGGTGGAGGCTGCAAAAGGGTCGGAATGAAGGGGGGTATACAAGACGCTTTCTTCGAGCTCATCCAGTGATGCATTCAGTCCATAAACATAATTATTCCCATTCAGGCAACAGACGTGGACAGGGCTGGACTTTAGGATTACATATTCCTGGCACATCTCCAGGCTTTGCTCCTCACTGCCATTGACGGCCAACTGGTATTGTGTGATGTATGGGCAGTGTGATGGCCTGGAAGGTTTCTTCATGGCTTGAGTCTCCTTTTCAGACATGATCTCCACCACAGAAGCAGGAGTGTCATCATCATAATGCTTGATGTTGATGTTGGGCTCCTAGAGTATTAGCATTTAATAAATATTGAATTAGTGACACCAGAATTGTTGCTCACATATAAGACAATGAAAGTACATATAAAGTAGTAAACAGTAAATTGGGTGCAATTATTAGCTTTGTGTTAATATGAGGGCTGCTCAAGTCAAACTGGTACTTGTGATGAAATTCCTTGGCGTAAAACCGATTGACATTTACAAAAGACTTCAAGCACAGTACGGTGATGAGACTTTTAGCTGCAGTAAAGCATTTGAATGGTGCAAACGTTTTATAGAAGGCTGCATGTCCATGTATAGAGTCCACTGCAGTCGTTCCCATGAGCATTCAAGTAGAAAACCTTGACCCTCTAAAATGGAAGGACTTGCAGAAGAGACTTGCATCTGTTTGTGGGAACTGTAACACAATCCCCAAAGGACAATCCTGACCCTGCTCCAAGCCATTTCCACATATTTGGGCCATTAAAGGAGTTCTTGGGAGGCCTTGAAGTAGGTAGTCCAATCATACTGTAGTTTTGGCATACTGAGAAAACTTTCTACATTGATGGTATTCAAGCAGTAGTGAAATGCTGGGAAAAGTGTGTTAGTGTTGCAGGGCATTATATAAGTAGTTTTTTACTCTCATACTGTAATTGTGTTCTGTTCTTCTGCACACTCAAAAGTACCAGTTTGACTTGAACGTGCCTCATAGTACAACTATAGAACATGCAAATGAATTACTCTTAAGTAAGTTCTAAAATGCCTAAATTATTTCCATTAAAACCTTCTACATTTACTTGTACAATAGTATTATACAGTATGTAAAGATTACCCAGTGTTGTCCATCGATATCCTTTAAGAAATTTTCCAGCACATCGTTCAGGTTTGGAACTGGAGGCCACAGAACCTTCTTGAGCTTACTGAAGAACAAAGATGCAATCCCACTCTAAATGCATGTTCAGTACTGTACATGCGCTTATTTGGAATTTTGCATAGTGTTGCTATTAGTTTGTTGGTTAAACTGACCTGACATATCTGGAGAAGAAGGACAACAATACGGCAGAAATCACGAGCAAGCCAAAGGGTACACAGGCAATTAACAGCAACCCTGTAGAAAGATTAAAGAATAGAAACATCTCATTAAGGCCAATTCTTGCGTTTCTTGAATTATGTGCATGACAATGTCAGTACCTGGACTGGAGGTCAGTTCTTTTGTGAGAGGGTTAGTCCAATCACTCCAGTCGCCGCTGTAGACTAATCCATTGGGCTTAGCTTGTAATTGGATGGTGTACTGGCCGCTTGCTTGCACATCCAGACAGACGCTGGTGTTAGGATTTTCCACTTTAAAAAGCTGGCAAAGTGAAGAGTTTTAAATATTAATTAGTTAATCAATGAGCTGAAAGTTTCTTATATTTAAAAATATAAGAAATTGGGCAATTACTTTTCGTTTAGTTATACTCACATTGGGCAATAGTTTCACTATGTGTGTGTGTCCTTGTGGGTTTCCCTTACCTTCCACGTGCTTTCTCCTTGTAGCTGGTAGCGAACCTGATACATTAAATGCTCAGATATTTGTGGAAGAGGAGAGATCCATCTCAGACAAAGCCTTTCCCCAACGATCTCCTCTTTAAGCCCCCCGGGAGGCTCTGTTTTGACTATTGATGGAAAAAAAAACTTCTTGTGAAGTATATATTATATTATATTATATTATATTATATTATATTATATTATATTATATTAGGTAATATATGTAAATATATTAGGTAAAATATTATGTAAATATATGATAAAACATTTGCTTTTGAGAACAGTGGTTAAACTGTATTTATTCCACAACCCTGTTCATGTGCTTCATTCATCAATAAGATAAAGTTTAATATCTAAATATGTAAAGTATATAAACTCATTTCAGAATAATATCCTATTGTGGCCTTGATTGTGTGCTTATTGTGTACTAATTCATGGAAATTTCCTTTGATTGGTTAGAAATCATATACCCTGTGATGATTTATTTCACTTTTATACTGTACACATCACACTATTGCTGATATATTACATACAGAAATTAAATGCATATTTTAGGCATATTAAGAAACTAATTCTTATTATAGTATAGCACTGTATTGGAAACATATTTTAAAAAATATCTATCTATCTATAAGGCAAATCATTATAAATATGTAAATCAAGACAAAGAACATTCAGTGCAGATATTTCAGTCACATTTGCCGCAGCTTCTTCTTTTAATTCTGCAAAACACTTCTTTAGAACAGAACTATCTGATAAGCACCAGATCAGGTATGTCGCAAGCAACAATGTGCCGTATATTCTGTAGTGTCCCGACACAGATTTTAACACCCCTGCAAATAGTTAGTGTACTGGCCACTTGCTTGCACATCCAGACAGATGCTGGTGTTTTAAAGTGAAGAGCTTTAAATATTAATTAGTTAATCAATGAGCTGAAAGTTTCTTATATTTAAAAATATTACTTTTCGTTTAGTTATACTCACATTGGGCAATAGTTTCACTGTTTACGTATGTGTTTGTGTGTGTGTGTGTGTGTGTGTGTGTTTGTGACACCCGTGCACTCGTGCAAATAGTTGAGAAGACACTTTGTTTCTGAATATATAAAGATTGGTTTCACTGTGCTTGGTGTCAAGCAGCTTTACTAATTGATTGATAAATGAAATTTATTGTGGTTTTTTTTTTTGCACATCGTTGTGATTTACGAAAGCTGCATAAGAAGGCTGCTGAGAGAACAACTTTTTATAGTGGCTATAATGAAACTGATAAGAAGAATAACTTTGTTTTACATTAATTACAACTATTAGGGGCATTCAAACTGTGACTTTGGATTGTACAGAATAACATTACACAATACAATTATATATAACGCCCTGCTGCACTAATGCTCTTATCCTGGCGTTTCACTAGTGCTTGGATACCATCAAGGTAAAAAGTTTCCTCAGTACGCGGGAGCCATGATCAGACTGGATGCTTCATGTCTGAAACGCTGGCCTCCCAGGATCTCCTTAAACGGCTCAAACTTGTAGAAATGAAGTTTCCACAGACAGATTGTTCACAGGAACGACTGCACTTGGCTCTGATCCACCTTGGCTGGAGAAGGTAATTCAAAGACATACAGCCTCCAGGATTTTCACTATTCAAATGTTTTACTGCGGCTAAGAGTCTCATCAGCGAACTGTGTTTGAAGTCTTCTGTAAATGTCACTCGGTTTTACATCAACAGAAATTTCATCACATTGACTTGAATGCCCCTTGTATAACCTGATAAAAAATTTGATATCATTCTTTAATAAATAACAGCTGTTACAATAAATTATAAATATTCTGTTCGAAGGCTGTCCCTTAAAAGACAAATATGTGTATGAAGAAAGTTGAAAGTTGCACTGTGTGAAAAATAGCTTACTGCTGTTGTTCATCTTGAACGCGTCCATGTAAAAAGTTCGGCTGAGGAGTCCAAACGCGGCTGTAAGGTAAACCTGAAACATAGTGTGTTCCTCCCCATGGAGGACACACTGGCTCGCCAAGGCATCACTCTTGTCACATGTCTTCCAGTTCATCCAAATATTTCTGAAAACAAATCACTCATCATACTCAACTACTTTTATTCCTTTTATTATGAATAACAGACGCTACAGTGGAAATGTCAGAGCGTCATAGTGGAGAGACATAGTGGTACCTGTCGGTTTGTCTGTAATGTAGGCTTGCATAACCAGAGCGCTCCTCATTCCACCGACACCGGACTCGGTGCAAATCAGAGGTGTGGCACTTCAATTCAATGTCAGCTGCAGCACACACACATTAATTAATTAATTAATTAATTTAAAAAGAGTATATATTTAAACTCAGATTAATTCATTCATTAATGTACTACAGTGGATGGACATGTCTATGGAATCGTGATTTAGTTAATGTGATGTTCACTTTGTTGAAGTAACTGTTGACTGATGGGGACTTGGGTACAAAATTCTTCAATACTTGGACTAATCTAAAAAAATTTTTTAAAAAAAAACCCAACTGTGTTTGACTGACGAAGAACATTCAGTGCATATATTTCAGTCACATATATTTGCCACAGCTTCTTCTTTTAACGCTGCACAGCACTTCTTTAGAACAGAACTATCTGATAAGCACCAGATCAGGTATACAGTCGCAAGCAAGACATACCCCCTTTTTAAAATTTTTTTTTAGATTATTCCAAATATTGAAGAATTTGACTGATGCCACTTAGTTAGTAACCTAGTAACCCAGTGTAAGTATCTATCCAGTGACAGAAACTTCAAAGCACTTTTTGTAAGTCG
>JAQMYG010000036.1:7748718-7759588 GCA_030014215.1 Clariallabes teugelsi | reverse complement strand
TCTTATAAGAAAGAATGGAAACATGCAAATGTTTTTAGTATTCATTGTAAATGTAAAAGGTGATTTTCACCCGTGATCATTATACTCAAGGTGTTGCAGAGAGATCAGGTTTTCTTTCTGGGCTTCCCTCGCTACACACACAAGGAAAACCAACACATACAGTAACCTTGATAACAAGACACAGGTGGAAAGTGTACTGTATGTGTTACCTACAGTCGACACTCAACCATGTCCCTGCTCCTAAAGTGAAAAAAGAAATCCTATTTAATTTAACATTGAAGCAATATAGCATAAAAATATACCAAATGCTTACTGGATAGTATAAGAAGCTTAAAAGAACTAATGAAAACGTAACCAAACATAACATAACACAATTACATCATGTTTATTCCATATTTACTGTGTTTACCCGAACATGAGTTACAATTTATGCTATGCGAGATTAAATGGTTACTACACAAGCATAAGCAAGTGATCACCAACAGGAGCTCAGGATTTGACCAAAATTAGCCTTGTCTCCCTGCTGGATGACTGATAACCACAAATCTCTTTTCTTTACTTTCCATGCACAACAACGGTCCAGCTTTCTATAACCGCAGGCGATATGGTGGCTGGCTTAGTTTTACATTAGGTCTGGCAACATGCACACAAGAGCGCCTTCGGAAGATTCAGTTGAAAGATTCAATTCCGTGCTCCTATAAGAAGAAGAAAACAAAATACACATAAAGTGGATACAAATAGAAAAATGCATGTCCCAAAACTAAAATGATAAATCTTTTATAGAGGATTTCACTATACTTGATGAATGTACTGTTAGTAATGTCAAAATATTGTTACCAAGCTAGAAAGTTGAATAAATTACAGAAAAAAAAAAAACAATATGAAAAAGTCCAACCATAGTGGAAAGCACTTTATAAAGCTCAAAAGGGTTTTGGTATAATCTTTGCATTAATCCTTGAGTTTTTCTTCACTATATGTTGTAATATGTGCAATACTTCTAAATATACTGTATTCTGAAGGCACCTTTAAATAAAATGTAGTACATTACAGAATTAGGAGGATTTGGATTTTCATTTAAGATTTCTTGAATACTGAAGATAGTTAGAGAGAGAGAGAGAGAGAGAGAGAGAGTGTGTGTGTGTACACAATGTGGTTTGTAATAGCTGTGGGACTTAGTGAGAAAGTTTGTATTAAATTCCCATTTCCACCCATTGTAGTAAGAGCTGGCAGATTTCCACACGCACCAACACACACTCCTCGTGCTCCTTGGGATTTTAGAAAAAGAATTAGAGCTTGAGACGCACTATCAGCCTCCAGGGTCACTCCTGCTGCTGAGGAAGCCCAGCACAGGACCCCGGGAGTCTGTGGGTGCTCTGATAGCCCCTTATGCCTTTACAGGAAATCCTCTAATGATAACAGTTATAATTCAAGAAAGTTACTGCAAAATTGTTGTATTGCAAGGCTCTCAAGAAAATCTGTCATCTCTTCATGTCCATATTGAAGGATGTTTACATGCATGTACTGTACATGAACGCTCGCACCAGTCCAACTTCACGATAAGTTTCCCACCAGAACAAATGTGTCAATTTACTGCAACTGGCTCAGACGAATGTCCCACCCAAACATCTGGACAGGAAAAGAAAATGTCTTTAAGTTTCTACATACTGAAATGTTTACAAATTGCCAGAGACAGGAGGACGTCTGAGAGATAGGAGGCAAAAAGGAACAAAGAGGAGCCGGTTGAAGTTCTGCAGGGAAATAATTCTGGAAGAGTACAAAGAACAATGTGAGCATAGTTGGCATACAACTCATATTAGAAACAAATAGGCAGAAAACAAAATGCCAAGCCAACATGCCAAGAGAAGATTATGTGGAATAAGGCGGTGCACATAGTCAGAAGTCTTCTTGTTCTGCAAGATTTCCTATTTTTGTGGCTTAAATTTTCAATCAGTTCAGGATTTATAGTCATAAACCTTTACTTATAGTTGAGGCCTAGTCTACACCAACACCATAAATCTAAAAGTGCATTTTTTGGTCATAATGGGTTTGCTCTTCCCTTCTGGCTAAAATGCCATTTTCATCCACCAAGAACATGTTTTTTTAATTCTTCTCTCTAAAGTCTGAGAATTTGTCACTTTTACACATTTTAGAGTGATAAGAGAAGATTTATAGGTTAAGACATATGATCTCCATAACTTTAGCAGACTCTAGACTTCATTATCTCTGTAATCTCAAGACAGAAGAACAGATTGCCAGGGAGATTTCTGTATTAGGCCTTGTGATTTCATGCCTGGCTGCTTTGTGTAGTATACGAATGATGATCATTTTATGCTGATGTTGTCAAAAGAATTGAAATTCCCAGAAATGTGCATGTTCACTGTGCTGTTTTCTATTAATGTCATCTATCAGCGGGACTGGGAACACTTGTGTAGACAAGCAGAAAAACATTGAATTTATTATTGTGAAATGTGAAAACATACTCTACAAATAATCTATATCTTTGTTGTTGTTGTTTATGCACTTTTATAGACTTTTATTGCATGGAGCCTTATTTTGTACGCTATAGTACATACAGTACAGCGTAGTGGATGTTGAAGCTGAGATTTTTTTTTAAGGAAAGGTTTGACTCTAAGGAGGATGTATGAAACAATAAATATTATAGACTAATTATATATATATATATATATATATATAAATCTGGATGGGATGGAGGCGTAGTGATTAGTATCGAGGCCTCGCACCTCCAGGGTTGACGGTTTGAGGCCTGCTTTGGGGTTTGTGTGCGTGGGGTTTGCATGTTCTCCCCATGTTTGGTGTATTTCCTCCCACAGTCCAAAGACATGCAGATTAGGTGTTTCCAAATTGCCCATAGTGTGTGAGTGAGGGTGTGTGTTTGTGTGCCCTACAATGGATTGGCCCCCTGTCCAGGGTTGTACCCTCATCTTGTGCAGTGGGTCCTCTGGAATAGGTTCCACCCGTGACAGTGTACAGGAAGTCTGTGCTAAGTGTTGATCTCCTTCCTGTCATCTTCTTGAAAAACAACAAAACTACTGTACACTAAGTGACCATTTGAACAGTCTTAATACATCCCCTAAATCCCCCAGTTTGATTTTAGTTCATTTCAAATGCTTGAGGGTCCAGAGCTCAGGTAATGAGATTGATTTGTACTAAAATATTTTTAAGGATGCGCATGAAATGAAAGTTTGTACAGTAATAACACATCAAATATGCATTGATCAGCCACAACACTAACACCACTGAAAGTTGAATTAAATAACATTGATCATCAAATATAGACCAGTAAACTTGTGACAGGATTATGGGCACCCAAGGCTCATCAATGCCTGCTGGGACCAAAAAAAAGCCTGTCTGCTCCGATCTCACAGAAAAGACAATGATCACAAAATGCTGAAAGAAAAGTCACTGTTAGCTATAATAGAAACACTCAGTGCGTCACAGCCTGTTTTGTATGTGGCTTAGCAGGCAAAGAGTTCAAGGTTGTTGATCCGGTCTCCAAATTCCCAAGATCCCAGTCTAATCGAGCAACCACTGGATGTGCAGGACAAACAAGTCCGATCGATGGAGGCCCTACCCCTCAACCCACAGCACCCAAATCATTCACCGCTAACATCCCGCTGCCAGACACCACAGCACCCCAGAAGTTTGTGGAGCCATGGCCCAGTGGCCAGATATGCACAAAGGAAACTGATACAACAGGGTTATGTTTTGGGTTTTTATGTTATGGCTGATTGGTATATAGATGGATTCTCACTATTATCTCTGATAGACACATTTTCCTTATCTGGCAAATATTTTTATCCAAAGAAATTTACAATAAAGAAAGAATACTCTGTGATTGTGGGTTAGGGGACTCACAACCTTCTGACCAGTAAGTCAATGCTTTAACGACTGAACCTTCTCTGTTATGGTCAAATGTAAATGAAAAACCGAAGAGGTGAGAATGGTAATAGACATTTATCTGGTTTACAATGCTCTAGATTCTGTAATTTACCCAGACCAGTGGTGTTTATTTCAGTGGGAAACATTTCTCCATTGCATTACCAATGAAATCTATACAGTGTTATACACATATTAACAATACAATTCATGTATTTACTACGAGAAGCTGTCCAGTCCAAAATTATGGGTGTGAATATAGTAATGGATATTGCTTTTACAACAGATTAATGTAATTTAAACAGTCGTTGACTTTCATTGTTGGTTCAGGGCATGGTGGTGACAGTGAGGTGGAAATCCCTGTTCCGAGCCCAGCGTGGCTTCTCAGCATGAATGCAGGAGCGCTGCCAGGCTTCCAGTGTTTTTCCCTAAAAATGGGGGGGAAAAAGAAGAAAAAAAGAGGTTTTTAAACATTGATTGACACTGAAGGACATTTTTAGGATAGTGTTGCTGATGCAAGAGCTACCAAATCTCACCGTTTTATACTTTTGCACCATATAAGATTCTAAATTTCTAGGTCTGAACTGTAAACTGTATTAAAAAATTTTTTTAAATTAAGCATTAAGGAAAAGATTCAAGATTAACTTAAGCATTAAGGAGGTTATAATTGCTTACAGCTACAGTATGTGAGTGTGGCAGGTCAGCGTACCTCTAAAACTAGGTTTATTTCATTCTTTTAAAGCAAAACACAATCACAGGAAGTATAATTTCACCTACCCATCCCTCATAATCGAATGCTGGTCATCAAATTAATCTACAACATGTTTAGCTTTATTCAAAGTTCAATTTCTTTGTATAGTTGTCAGCTGTCAAAAAACAGCCATATGAGTAAATCTCTTAAACAGAATCTGGCACCAACAATAATTGCAAACTTCTGTTCCGTAATCATTCAGGTCTTAAACCAGTGGAAGCACGGGCTGGTTGTGATAAAAGTTCTTTGGTAATTTGGCTCAGGAATGGCTCTGGCACCACTAAGAGAGAGGAGACGACTATAGGAAAATAGAAAAGCTCCGTAATGCTTCAACAATATTGTCAACTAATCAATTGTATAAAAATGATCTTAGGGATCCTGAGGATGTTGCAGAAACGAGGTTCTTTTTTATATTTTCATTAAAGAGAAACATGGCTCCATGTTGTCCTGCAAATTATTTTTAGCAGGAAGTGCAGGTTATATAAATGAACCTGTGTGAAGCGTACATGTCTGACCCAGTTTCCTAAATCAATACCACCCCCATAGCTTTACCTATTTTATGCTGAAAAATATGTGGAAGTGTTTATCATAACATAACTGGGGTGTTTTAGTGTTTTTCACAGCTGCAATGGCTTAGTAATATTATGCTCGCTTATCAGTATTATATGACATCACTACTGGTAAGTGTCTCTATTAAAGAAACAATATAAAGCTGGAACTGTATAGCCATACATATATAAAAATAAATTACTTCGCCTTGCACCTCTAGGGTCTGCGTTCGACTCCCGGTCGGGTTCGATTCCCGTCTCTGTGTGCATGGAGTTTGGGTGTTCTCCCCGTGCTTGGTGGAGTACTCTGCTTTCCTCCCACAGTCCAAAGACCTGCAGATTAAGCTAATTGGCATCCCCAAATTGCCCGTAGTGTGTGAATGAGAGTGTGACTGTGTGTACAGTATGTGTGTGCCCTGCGATGGATTGGCACCCTGTCCAACATGTACCCCGCCTCATGCCCTAAGTCTCCCGGGATAGGATCCAGGCCCCCAGATGATGAGTGAGTGAGTAAGTGAGAGTGAGTATGTGCTTAGTGGCGGCATAGTGGCTTAGTGGTCAGCACTGTCGACTTACATGGAGTCTGCATGTTCTTCCAGTGCTTGGTGGGTTTCCTCTGGGTTCTCCGGTCTCCTCCCACAGTTGAAACACAAAGATTAGGCTAATTGGCATTTGTAGTGGGCGAATGAGTGTGTGAATGTTGACCGGAGGTCCTACCACGGTCTTACAAAATGGGCCTTCCATTGGCCTTCACGGTCCCTAGTTGGACTACAGAGGTTCCTAATATTAACATCCTTTACACATTTGAAAAGGGGAAAGAGGAAAGTCTAGACACTAGAAACTTATCTTAGACAAAAGCACATACATGAATATGAACAGTGAGTAATAATAATAACTTACCACAACAATACGTTCTTATCATTGCTGGCTTTGTGTTTTCAGAGTAAAAAGTAGTGAGGACTTATTCCACAATGTCAGCTTTTTGCATCAGCTCTATGAATCATCTCATCAAACAGCTTCGTTTAGGTTTATCTTGGGAGCTGACTCACACGTCCAAAGAATACAACTAAAGGAAAATCCTGTATTTGAATACAAGGGGTCCTCAAGCCAAACCATGAATCATAACACAATTATGAGAGTTAAAACTCCCTTTATTTCTCTATATAATCCTCTGCTACAATAATGCACTTACCCCAGCGTTTAACTAGTGCTTGGACACCATCAAGGTAGAAAGTTTTCTCAGCATGCCGGAGGCATGATCGGAGTGCTTGGTTCACATGTAAAAATCTGGCCTCCCAAGAACTCCTTTAATGTCCCAAACATGTGGAAATGTCTGGTTCAGGATTGTATGTGGAATGTGTCAGTAACTCCCAGCCAAGTTCCTGTAATTCGTAAGTGGTGTTGGTGAATGATTGTGTGTAGAGTTCCCACAGACCTCTCTTTCGCAAGTTGGTGACGAGTTATCCATAGACTTTCAAGGATCAGACTTTCCACAGCCACCTTGGCTGGGATCATTCACAGACATACAGCCTTCTTTAAAGCCACTGCACCATTCAAATGTTTTACTACGCCTAAGAGGCTCATACCCTCGCGTCTCATCTCATCTTTTTCTGATGAGGTAATGTTGTTCATTTGGGTAGAAACAAGCAGAAGCCCACGAGAACTGCAGTAACTTAAATTTTTTCCCGTGAACTGGGTGTTCTTACCCTGCAGGTGGGGACCATTTCAACAGCTGTGTGATGTTAAATGCATTAAGATTTAATGCAGTTGAATGCAGGAGGAATTCATGCCATAAGGCACTAGGGAATATTGCAATTATTACAAAGGTCTACGCTTAAGATCTATAAAGAATTTGTGGAGCAATATATAAAAAAGAAAAAGAACAATGACAATACAAAACCGTTCACCTCAATAAAAAATCCTTCAACACAAAAAAAACCCTGAGACACAAATAGATTACGATAACCAATTAGTGATGACACAGACTTTACAGTAACAGTTATGGGATGTGGATGAAAAAAAAAAAAGTTGTACATGTATTTTGCTACAAATAGCCTTCAACCTTGAATGCGCCTTCCTGTTTCCTGTGGCCACGTGTCCGTTATCTTCCCTCCCGTTGCTTCGATCTTAAACACCATTGTCTGTGCAGAAGATTTCATTTCACCGTCACTGCTAATAAAACATTTTAGTGCATTATGGGCCAAGAACTGCTATTAAGCCCAATAGCATTGGTGCATGATGTTTGTAATTTTGTTTGCCTCAGTGGGAGAGATTTTGTCCTCAGGAAGGTTAAGACCCACACACTCAAAAGTAAATACACATAAAAACGGGAGGGAGATACAGTATAAAGTAAGATGGATACAGTATACTTCCACTTGAAATTAAGAGCTGTGGAGAAAAGCAGCTGTAACGAGAGTGCTGCGGAGACTTTGTGAAAGGAAGCAGTGTTGCTGGACCTGATATGTGACCAGGAAGCACGCCAATCAGGAATCAAACGGCAGGCGAGGAGAAACAGGAAAAGCCACTGGTCTCCTGTCTGCTAAGAGTGTTTGCTCAGCCAGCTACCTCTCTTTCCCATGAGGTTCTGCTGGATCACAGCTGAGCTGGCGAATACTTACCCTTTACTAAACCAGGGGTTCAAACAAGGGAGAGAAAATAACTGTTGAGGAGATAACAAAGTATAATCTTGGGCTTTGCTAGGCACTGTGATGACAACACAACAACACAAAAGTGTTTAAACTAAATGTGTGGAATTCGTTATCCCTTATGATTCCACATGCTACTTTTAAGAAAATAAGAGATCTGTTGCTTAGTAACAGAGAGTGATGTACTAAGACGACGTAGACTTGTGTTTACTAGCATCTCGTCAACTCCCCAGAGTTTGAACACAGTTTGAGGTTCTTTGTTGGTTCTTTGCCTGTGTGTTCACACACTCAGCATGGCCAAGCCAAACATTCTGCTGATAAAATCACTGATTAACATATCATTTGAACAAATCGCTTCTCTTTTGCTTGCAAACCAGACTTGGCAATTCCCATTGCAAAAGGAAATTGAGGCTTTTTTTTTTTTGAACACTTTAAAAGAGTCAAATCAACAAAGACAGTCAGTAAAATAAGACCACCTGCATGGACATTTAAGAAATTGCTATGGGAGAAAGTACTGTGCAAAAGCCTTGGGAATGTATAATATACTAGTATATTTTGATGAAAAACAAAGTTGGTTTCAAAATTAGATATAATGTTACTAATTATATCAATATAATTCCATTCATCTATCTATGAAACTTTGTAGTCCAACTAGGGACCATGGAGGGCAACAGTGGTTAGCATTGTATTTATTCCTGTTTTAAGACCGTGGTAGGTCCTCCAGTCAACATTCACATGCTCGTTCACACACTATGGGCAATTGGGAACGTCAATTAGCATAATCTTCATGTCTCTGGACTGTGGGTGGAAACCCATGACGCATGGGGAGAGCACACAAACTCCATGCACACGGGCCTGAGTCGGGATCCTGGGGGTGCAAGGTGACGGTGATAACCACTAAGCCACCATGAATTTAATTATATAAATATAAATGCTCAGAAAACTATAAAAAGCAGTGAACAATATAATTATAACAACAACAACAATAATAATATTAATTATTATTATTATTATATGTTAAAAAATTTATATTATTGAATTAAAAGCTGCATTTTGTACAACCAACCCTTGGCTAGGTGCTACGTCCAACGTTTTACACTCGTATTTGTACAGTTCAAATACTTTTTTTTTTTTTTTTGCACATATTTATGCAGCTCACAGATCAGTTTCATAATGTTCCGCTCTGAAAACAATAACATATGTGACTGTAATGTGCCTACTTAATATGAGTCTGACCCTAAACATGGACTTCATTTCACAGATCATATTCTATATAGTTGCAAAAATCTAGAATGTAAAATATAGGAAATCTAGCATTAGGGTTAACCTCCTCACAGCCCCAGGGTCTTTGGTTTGATTGTGATCTCAGGTTACTCCTGGTGCACACTTTCTCATGTTCTCCTCATGTCCACCTGGGCTTTCTCTGGGTTGTCCAATTTCCTTACACCTCCCTTAAACATGCTGTTAGTTGCTTTAATGCCAAATTGCCTCTAGGTGTAAGTGATGTGTGTGGGCATGGAGCCTATGATGGTGTGTTCCTTCTGAAGATTAAATTAACCCAACACCACTAGTTTTTGTCAACGTTAACAGACAAGTACAGTATATACGGTTAAATTTCTTTGAAAGCAATTTCCTCAGATACCTTGTTAATTTTCCTTAAGAAGGTTTTGTTAAACAACATTGCCGACCAGCAGACTTGTTCATACGAGCGTGGGGATCCACAGGAGGATTCATTTAGCTGGAAACCCTAAACCGCCAAAAGAAAGACAGCGGATGCTCTCCGCACTGACCATATAATAACAGCACTGTAGGTGCCAAACATGCATTCCTTAACCAGTTCATCTGCATCTGCCATAAGACAAATTGTCCATTGTTTCATCCTCATGCTGTTTTTTCCCCCTTGAAACAGAGTGAAGCCACCGCAGATGTTCCAGTCTCCTTCTCCTTCCCAATTTTTCACACACACACACACACACACACACACACACACACACACACACACACACACACACACAGCTAATGTTTTACAGATATATCTTCGGAATGATCTGAAGGCACCGTAATGGCGCCAAAACATTAGGAGTCAGACAGGAAGTGACCCTATTGTTTTCACAGCCCCTTCTGATTCTCGTCCTTACTCAAGACAGTCATGGTAGCACACTTTAATCCAAACAGCACTTACTGTATAGCTGAAGTGGTGCTGCATTTTTAAACATTCAAGTCCAAAATATATGAATCATTATTGAAAATAGTTTACACATCCCACAGAAATAAAGGTCAAAAGTACATCCTGTATCCTGCACCTGTTATCAGTACATGGTTGTGATTAACCCCAAATATAGATTAACTTTTTCTATGGAACTGCCTTGAACTGCTAAGAAGATGGTTTTATCTGAGTCCTGAAGTCATGGTATACAAAGCATTACAAGGGACATTAACCAGAACAGGGCACCCTTCCAAAACTGACTGGACAAAAAACAAGTGAGGAAAGCCGCCAAGGGACTTTAACAATAAAAAAGAGCTGCAAGAACATCTGCCAAGTACTGGTCACTCCCTGCATGTGACAACAATCTCTTGTATTCTTCACATGTCTAGGCCATGGGGTCGGGTGGCTGGGTTAGTGGACCAAGTTAGAAACTGATGAGGTCATGGAGAAATCTTGAAAAAAAAATAGAAACCACAAAAGTAAAGCTGCTTATCACTTAAAGAACACAATTACCATTTTAAAGCATAGCGGTGGCAGCTGGAGATCTAGCCAAAAAAAAAAAAAAAGGCGACCTACAGTATTTTGGCACAAAACCTCCAGGGCCCCTATTCACAAAGCTTCTTAAGGCTAAAAGTTGCTACTAGTGACGAAATTCTAAGAAAATTCTTAGAGTTATGACATTTTCTTAGAATTTCGCCTTAAATTTAGGACTAAATCTTAGTAAAGATAAAAATGATTCACAAAATATCTTAGCCCTAAAAACAGCTCCTAAGGTAAAAATTGTTAAGAGTAGAGAGGAGGACTTTTAAGAGGCTTAAGAGTT
>JAQMYG010000036.1:7711979-7723230 GCA_030014215.1 Clariallabes teugelsi | reverse complement strand
CAAAAGAACGAACGACTCGGAGTAGAAGAATCATTGAGAAATAATCGCTCAATTCTGTTTCCTGTACATAACCTACGGAGGTTTTGCGATGATTTGCGCATACGCGCCCAGTGGAAAATGAACGGATCACTCTTCGAGGCGACTCGTTCTACTGAGTCACGTTAAAGATTCGTTCAAAATGAACGAATCGTTCATGAACGACCCATCACTAGTAAAAAGGGTGTACCTGATGCTAAAAGAACTCACTGAAGAGCATAAACGGAAGCATTTGTAAATCTGCAAACAAAATTTGGACTCTAAGGAATCTGTAAGTATGAATTTCTTCAAGACAATCATTACTGGTGACGAGACATACTCGTTACAGTAAGACGCTTATTGAAGATCTGAAGCCTAAACCTCAGATTAAACGCAGATCTTGCTTGACGATGCACGTCCACACACTTCTGCCCAAACTGTCGACACTCTGCAAGAAACTTCCTTTTGAGTTGTTAAAGCATCCTAGCTATAGTCCTGACTTTCACCTGTTTGGTTTCCTGAAAGCATTCCAGCGAGGATGGAAATTCACTTTTGATGAAGGAGTGAAGACAGGAGTGCATTTTTAATTAGGGAATCCGAAAGCTTATTGACAGATGGACAAAGTGTATGTCGAACAATTATGTATTTGTCCTTTCTGAAAGTTAATTAAAATAAATTCTACAGTTCTACAGTTATTTTGTGCGGATATTTTTTGGCTCACCCTCATAAAACATCTAAACAAGCCAGTGCATTTCTGCAACAGGTAAGGCAAACACCAACCAGTGCCAAAATGATAGGAAAAGGAGATTATAAAGAGCTGAGTTCAGAACAGTTCATGATTTGAAGTATATTATCGTATGGCATTGGCATGTTTGGCTGCCAGTGAAACTGGTTCCTGTTTATATTTATTGATGATGTGACTGCTGACTAAAGCAACAGGATCAATTCCAAACTGTATTTAGTTATCCTATCTGCTCATGTTCAGCCAAATGATATAAAACTCATTGGACAGTACTTCACAGTGCAGATGGACACTGACCCAAATCATACATCGAAAGCAACCCGGAACCTTTTAGGTGAAGTATTGGAATGTCAATCATCCATGCATGTCACTCCAGAACAAGCTGGAACGAAGACAGCTGCAGTAAAATCTGCCAGAGGACCATCAGGAAGTATGTGGTTACATACGTCTTCTTAATATCCAACTCTTCAGACAAGATCAGCCTTAATAATATGTGCCTTAGGACACAACAACTACCACCAGCAGCCAGAAATGAAACCCTGCCATACAAGCTCTGAAATGGAACGCTCATGGGAAGAGGAAATAGTGCAGACCAATGAACGTCCGGTGATGGGATTTCCAGGCAAACTCTGAGACAAGGGACTGTGATTTATCTCTCATTTGAATAAAATGAAAAAAATCTAATGATCAGGACCTTTGGAGGACCCTTAACAATGGCATGTTTTCCTGAGGAACTAAGGACGTAGTAGGTGATGTCTGTGGGTTCCATTCATGTGTTGCATAATTTAATTTAAGCTCCAAAATATTGTGGGAGTCAGTGCAAAATAATGATAACTATTTTTTATTGATTGTTAGTGTCTTTGAAAGAGGGTTGCTTACTGATCCAGGAGCTTTAGACATAAAGAAGGTTTTTGGACAATTGGAAAAGGCTGAGACGAGTCATACAAACCTAGCAGGTATATACAGTACTGTAACATCTTCTTTAGGGCTTTCATCCTACTTTCCTAGTGGGTAAACTGGCTGAGCTAAATTGTCCCTAGGTGTGAATATGTGTGCATGGTGGATGAAGGACTGCTCTCAGAACCAGAGTGAATTTTTACCTTGCTCTCATTTTCTCTTTAATAAACACTTCGGTCAGATTGACCATGAAAATGTGCTCGTGGAAAATGAACAAGTGACTCTTCCTAAGCTTGCACCGTGATCCTGCCCTCCAGTGAAGCATCAAGTGAGAGTTCATTCGCATACAAAATTATCACCATCAGAAAGGCATGTTCAATGTAGAGGAAGTGATATGTGACAACAGTTGCGTAGGAGGAGATGATTTTTAAAAAAAAAGGCCTTATTGTCTACCCTACTGTATTTGGATTGCTATCATAAATACCTTCCCATCTGTTGCTGAATCACCATACCGTAGCTGTCAATAACCCCATGATCCACACCCACTTATGCAGCCTGACAGAGCAGAGAGCTACAGGTAATCCATGTTGAGTGCTAAAAATAGCATTGAGTAAACAATTAATAAGCCACTGTGTTCAATTTTGCAGCAGGAATAAGTAGAGAACAAAAAGTCTAGTAAGAAAATGATCGTGACAGAGGTCTAAGGAAGTGATGAAGACAGAACGACGTCCTGATTTCCTTCCTTTAAAATGATGCTCTAATGCATCACACAGCTGCTTCAAACTGATATGATTACTCTTCTGTCATCTGACCTCAGATGTGATGGATATTCGAAACCAGTGATGGATGTTCTTTAGCTGAGAGGAAACAGTGCCCTCTTCAGGACAGGACTGATAAATCAGCAGAGGACATGTCCATGTTTATGTTTATGTGTTGCGCATACTTTCACCGTATGTCATGTGAATTATTGTAATTATTAAGGATTTTCTGGACAACATTTCTTTAAAGATAATAGAGGTGTGATATTTTTAGGTTGTTAAAGTATCAGCTTATGGTTCTTGATATCATAAACTACTAAAAATGATTCAGTAACTGTAGCGTAAAACAGGACAGATTTGTCGTCTCATAGTGAGTGTAAGTTTTGGTTATTTTCTTAGTCGTCATTCGCAAAAGCATGACATTAAATTTGGAAATGTCTAGAGTATTATAAGAAGCTAAAACAGACAAGTCCTCTGCATCCCAGCACACTAATCAGTTTTTCTTATTCTTGCCCCTGGGGAATCAATCAGGAGACAGAAATTAGAAATAGAGGCTGCATCCCCCTGTGTGACCTTTAGGCAGCGTGGCTGATGACATCCAAGGTGTTTGAGTATGAGCAATGAGTGTCGGGTCTCAGCAGGCCTCCACCGCTGCCGAGGGAGCACACAGACTGCTGAGCTCTGCCTTCCACACTGTCCTCATGGCGCTTTCATGTGCATCTGTAAATGCCAGTAGCCATGAGACAGAGAGTCAGACACATCTATGTGCACCAATGAAAATGCACTTAATATGTAGAAAGGGATGAACTGCATAAATGGAGACGATTCAGAATACTCAGCATTGACCTGGATCACCTGTCTAAATGTGCCATTCATTTATTGTGATGCTGTTGTGAACCTTTCAATACACACACACACACACACATGGAGCAAGCCCAATTTTGTACATTGGCAAATCAGCAGTCTGGAGCTGAGGGACAGCGTTAAACTCCTAGAGTTGATTGTATTAGGGGTTTTAGTATGCTAAATACAGCTGTGCCGTAAACAGAATGAAACAACCCACATTCTCTTAGGCAAGGTACAATTAAATGGGTTTTAAAAAAGCGGTTCGGTCATCATTGGTCCATTTTCAGTGTCTGCCAAATTACACAGGACAATCTGATGAGCAGTCTTAAATGAATGTCTCATAGTCAGAAAATAATTTGCATGCATTTGATTTGGACGACGCTTTCATCCGAGGCAACATACAATTGCATGAAGCAGGATATAAATGAATAGATGATAATTAGGGGGCCTTAATCAAGGCTCCAGAAGTGATAGCTTGGTTGTGTTTGATTTTTAGCCTTCCAGTATGAATCACCAGCCTAATCCAGTGAAACCCATAACCACTGAGCTTCTCCTCAAATTTATTCATTTATTCCAGAAACATTGAGGATGAAGCTGGAATACACCCTGCAGCATAGGCAGCATGACCCTCGTTCACATTTACTCACACGCTCGATCACCTCCATGGCAAATTTAGAGTAGCAAGACTTCGTACCTCTTTGTTTTTGGGATGTACAGTACAAGGAAATTGCAAAATTTCTCTCCACTCAGGATTGAATTAATGCGTCCTCCTTTAATAGGGTGCCATTTCTTTTGCCCTGATTAAATGGCTGATCATTGCTATGAAATGACTGGATTCTGAAAATGTTTCTTGACATTGTGATCCGGTTATTAAATTGCTCTTAGCACTTTAATACGCTTTAAAACTTATCAATCAAGGTTCACGTTAGAGAGTCTTTTACATGAGCCTATACATAAATTTACATAAACTCAGGAGCATACAGTATCCTGCTCTTGCAGAATCAGATTTTTTTCCCCTGAACTACCTGGATTTGTTTAAAATGGTCTGAATAAATGAGACTGCATCCAGCTTGATAAATGAGTCAGCAGACAAGCACAGAGTGCAAGTTGTAATTGGGACAGTTGGCAGGTCGAACAAGCTGCGGTAACATTTGACATTTGCCGGTATGATATTTCTTCATCATCCTACCATCACTGAGAAGAACAGGAAAAAACGTTGAGAGCAGTTGAACTTGAACTTAATTGATTTTTTTTTTTTTTTAGAAGAGAAGAAGAAGGAAAACAGTTATTTATCACATAGACACTTTTTTATTTTCCCCCTGATTTTCTCCCTAATTTAGTCGTTTCCAATTCCTCCCCGTCACTAGGAGGCTCCCACATCAAGGCTACTACTACCACTCAGTCGGGAGGGCCGAAGACTATCATGTGTTTCCTCCGAACCACGTGACTGCATCTTTACGAACTGCTCGCTCACGCTCCGTTGGTGGCGGAGTAACACACTCGGAGGACTGCGCTATCCGCTCCTTCCGCTTGCGTGAGCTCACAGACGCGCCTGATTGGCTGTAGAGCCGTGATTAATGCGGGAGCACTAAGTACCTCTCATCTGAGAGAGCTCGGCCAATCAGCTCTTTCTAGACCACCGGCTGCGAGAGGTTACAGAATCACCCTGGAACCGAACCAGCGATCTCCAGATGATAGGGCGAGCACTTTACCACTGCGCCACTCGGCCCTTCACATAGACACTTTTAAATTAAAATTTAATGAACCCCTCACAGACAAAGCAAATAATGCGAGCAGACAGTAATCACAGTCAAGTGGGAGAAATGGGGAGGCGAGAAAACCTCAGCACCTTTGACAAGTGCCAGATGTTTTCTGGATTGAAACATCTTAAATGTGGCAACACTTGTGCTGGTGAGTGGAACCCAACAGTGGTCCAAGAAGGGACAAACTATGACATATCGACCGGGTGTTGAGCACCCGAAGGCTCATCGATGCGCAAGGCTTTCCCGTCTAATCCAAATCGACAAAAAGGCTGCAAGTCATAGAAAATGTAATTATTGTGTTACAGCATGAAGATATCCTGTGAGAAGAAGACAAGTTGGTGGAAGGATTTTAATACAATGGGCAACGTTCTCATGAGACACCCTATGTCCACACATTCATGTAGACTTCAATTCGACACATGCTGCCTCCCTAAACATTGGTGCACACCGGGTATACACCGTCATGGCAGCGTTATTCCCCACAGTGCAGTGGCCTCTTTCAGCAGGGTAATACATGCTCTCACGTTGCACACACTGTTCCAGAGTGTTTTTTTTTTTTCTTGCCAAAGATAGCTGGATACGAGCATCTGTAGGATGTGCTGGAGCGAAAATACTCACCTCACACTCTGTCTTGTCTTGGTGCCAGATACCGCACAACACACCTTCAGAGGTCTTGTCTTGGCAGGTCATAACTTTTAGTAGCACCCAGAAGACCAACAGCATATTAGGAGGTTTATCATAATGTTTCCCCCCCCCCTTTTTTTTTAATTTTTATTATTCCACGTTCCTAGAAAGCTGTGGTCATTTTGCAAGTAGCCTCGGCTTCAAATACTCTGGCCAGCTTTCCAGGATTCTAAAGGTTGCATGTTTATTTCAATCAAAATGTGTCTTTCTATTGTATAAGCATGCACATATCAGATCATCTTTATATACCTAGCACATTTAAAAAACAATGTGTAGGCCAAAGTGCTGTCTAAGGCGTTGAACAGAAATACAATTTCTGGTCTAAATAGACAATGTAAAAGAAAAGATAAAACATTTATAGTTTCTGCCCTATGCAGTAAAAGCATGCTCAGGATTGCATTACATTATGATACATGCAACTTTCATTGTTCATTATTGCTTTATATTATATTACTTTATAGTCAAACTGTATCTATACAAGTTGAATGTAAAGTATGTAAGATCTGATGTGGTGTTTAGTTATTTTAAAACTAATTATGCTCTCTTCAGTGACTTCCTCTTCGTTTTTCTGTTGCTTTATCTCTGTGTGCATGTGTGACTCTTAACCCACAGGGGAGAAGAGCAAGTCTGTGGAGTTAGAGGATGTGAAATTTCATCAGTGTGTGCGGCTCTCCCGCTTTGAGAATGACCGGACCATCTCCTTCATTCCCCCTGATGGAGAGAGTGAACTCATGTCTTACCGCCTCAATACCACCGTGAGCACCTACTTCAAAGCTCCATCTCTTTTTCACTTGTCTTTTTCATTATGCCTTATGTTGATCGCCTGGGCTTGCTACAGGTGAAGCCCCTCATATGGATTGAAAGTGTGATCGAGAAATTTTCCCATAGCCGAGTAGAGATCAAAGTTAAGGTACTAGTATATTTCTTTTCTCTCTCTCTCTCTCTTTCTCTCTCTCACAATACATCAATTTGGTTTATTAAACTCTCAGGACTGTAACTGTACCTTTTAGGGCACAGATCCTTGTCAGTGAGGTTGAACCCTCAAGGGTACTTTTGTCTTTTTGGATCCTTACTTTACCTGGGAAAGTGAATTTAGTGCCAAGACAGTTCGCTGTCCAATTTTGGCTTCTTTATTCCTGCACTGAAGCTACAAAGCTTCAACAACACAGTCATTCACAAGAATATAACCTTATAGCTTTGGGGTAGCTATTCTTAACTCTAATACTTTTGTGTATAGGTTTGTGAAGTCGCATTAATACTATGCAGCTTTGCCGGTGTTGTGGCTGTTGTATATTTACTTCAGTGTGGTGTACGGTGTCCTTTAGGCCCGTAGCCAGTTTAAGAGCCGCTCCACTGCCAACAACGTTGTTATCCTGGTGCCCGTGCCTAGTGACGCTGACTCGCCCAAATTTAAGACCAGCACAGGCTACGCCAAGTGGGTACCTGAGAAGAGTGCCGTGGAGTGGACCATCAAATCCTTCCCAGTGAGTGACACTTTTACCCTATTTTTCTCACCATCTTATTCTACTCAGTACTCAGTAATGTGTTCATTGTTCACCCCTCCCATGTATTACACCCAATATGCATAAGCACAATGACTCTGGAATCTCTGAAATTACTGGAATCCTATTGTATGTTTAAAAAGCTGACATTTTAGCAAGGATCCCAGCAGTGTCACAAACACAGTGAGCGCTGATCCTGTTTTCTTAGTTGCAAGGCTGACCTTCGTCTCTCCTTGTTCAATCAACCTCATGTATACAGAAATGGACAGGCAGTTCTCACGTCTAAAAGTGCTACATTATACGTCAGCAGCTGTAATGTAAAGTGCTTGGCTTCATGTTTCTAGAAGGAAATACCTCAGCCTTTATTAGAAGAGACTTTTTATGTAATCATGGGGATTCAGCTAATGTGTAAGAATTAGCTATCGCTAACCTTGAAGGAATAGGTATAAAAAATTTTTTTATGAAAACATGGCATGCAATCAATGGTTGCGGTTTATGGGTTAAAACCCTTATAGCATGTAAAACTAAACTAACTATTATAAAGCTTACAAGTTAAACGTTTAGCAAAGTTTTAACCTGAACTTTGGCATAGAGGTTAGCCCAAGGTCAAATATTGGGCCAAAAAAATAAGTGAAAAATTAAAGTAGTACATGAACAATAAATGCTATACTATACAGTAAATTAAAGTTAAAATTTTATTTGTCACATACACAGTACGATATGCAGTGAAATGCTTATACGACCACTCGTGACCTTAAAATCAAGATTAACAATAAAAAATTAATTATGGAATAGAATAAGAATAAAATATAGATTTTGTTTTAAATATAGACAAATTGGCTGTAGGAAAATAAAAATAAAATAGATGAGCAAAATATAAAAAAAATATTTTTAAAAAACTAGCTGTACAAAGTATAGACAATGGCTGTACAAATATGGAAACTGTTGTGGAAATTAAATACATAATGAGTACATCTGTAAAATAAATACATAATGAGAGAATAAACACTAGGGATGTAAATGGAAAGGGATTAGCCGATATAATATTATCGCGATTCAGTTTGTATTGCGATTCTGTTTCATGACATATAATATTTAATAATTTATTATTATAAACATTAATTTATTATTATTATTATTATTTGCAGTTTGTTACTTATAAACGTAATAAATAGTTCGCTCCTACCACCTGTTTAGAGTAGTGTGAATAGTTTAGAGCGCACCACCTGTAGGGTTATAGAGTAATGGCAAAATTTTAGCACCTCAAATGCAAACATGTATGAATAAAAAGTTTTAAAGTAATAAATTGTCCCACAGGCACGAGCCTAAATAAGTGCACTTGTGCCCTTGGCTTGTAGCGGATCCAAGTGACGTATTGTTGTTATGATGAAACGGAGGATCTGTTTGGAAAACATGGCTCAGGTGTGCCACGTTACTCATTACTCCTTTTGTTTATCCACCAATCACAGCACTCCTTTTTGCAGACTCGTTCTAAGCCACGACTCCGCCTGTAATTCTAGGAGTGCTGAGAAAGAGCTGAACGTGGCTGTGAATACAAATAAAAATCAGTGCAAAAAATTGTCCAATAAATTGCACAATTCGTGAATTTAACTGTTTCAGTAACAGCAGGACAGGGAAGTAAAGTCCCAGTAGCAACAGGAGAGAGAAAATGTCTCCCAGCTTGGCTGGGGAAAATGGTCCCATACTGATATTAGTATTGTAGCATGGGCTGTTTGAAACATAATTTTATATGTTAGGACATTTTTATGTCCCAAGAATGGAATGATAATATTCATGGAATAATGAATAACATTTTGAACAATAGAACACTGTTTTGCATTCATGCGTTTCTTCCCTAAGCTTTTTTTTTTTTAGTTGTGATATACCCCTGAAAATGTAGAAATGCTTTTTTCCATTTTTTTCATCAGGGCAAGTCCAAACTGAGGTGTGATTGGTATGCAAATACATGTTCAATTAGCAATTAAACACTCCAGACATATGGTTTTAGTCATGTGCTGACAGATCGCCTCTAAAAGCCATGAATAATGACGCTCAAGGGAACAAGCAGACACCTGCTAGTTAGAGCCATAGTATATACTGAAGCAATGAGTTACTCATATTAAACTGTCACGTCTTTATTACACAATGGGGACAAATTATGAGAATATATGAGAATATGGAGTCATGATACATCACATATGGCAGTTTGTAAGGAAATGAGTTTTGCTATAGTATTTGAAGGAGCCAGAGGAATAAGAATAAAGGAGGATGTCACAGGGGTAAAACAATGACAACATTACAATCCTGTGGTGTGGGAAGGACACACTATTCAACCTGACTCATAACATCATTAAAGTTTCACTACTCTAAATATATTACCTGCTGCACAGAAGGTTGTGAACCTGGGAACCTGTCTGTCTGAACACCTGATGAGCTATGCACAAAGAATGGTCTTGGTCTTGGTATGGTCTCACTTTTTCTTCACTATGAACTACACTGAACATGTTGACACCTACAGATACATGGACAAATATAGATATAGATATATGGACAAAGTTATTTGGCCAAACCTGTTAATTATTGAATTAAGGTGTTTCAATCAGGCCTTTTATAATCAGTGAAGGGGGGCAATCTTAATGCTTCAGCATACCAAGACATCATGGACAATGCTATGCTTGCAAATTTGAGGCAAAAGTTTGGGGAAGACCCTTTTCTATTCCAACATGACTGTGCACAAAGCAAGGACTATAAAAACGTGGTTGGATGAGTTTGGTGTGGAAGAACTCGACCGGCCCTAACACAGAGCCCTGACATCAACCCCATCGGGCACCGTTGGGATGAACTGGAACGGAGATTGTGATCCAGACCTTCTCGTCCAACATCAATGCGTGACCACATAAATGCTCTAGGGAATGAATGGGCATGAATTACCACAGAAACACTCCAAAATCTTATGGACAGCCTTCCAAGAAGAGTGGAAGCTGTTATCGCTGCAAAAGTTGAACCAACTCCATATTGAAGTGTAAGTATTTGGATACAGCATCAATGCAGGTTTGGCTAAATGCTTTTGTCCAACTTGATGTAGATCTTGACAACAAAGCTGGACTGGAACGTTAGCTAAGAGGCGGTGTTTAGAAAATGGATGAGCAGGCTTTACTTTCTGAGGAAGCTCAAGTGCTTGAATGTTTACAGAAATATGTTATAGAGGTTTTTATCCAGGCCGTGGTTGCCAGTGGGTCATTTTTCGCAGCACTGTTCTGGGGTGGCAAAAACTCAACAAACAGATCAAAAAGGCTGACTTGGGGTTGGGATGGTTTCTGGACTGTTTTGAGGCAGTGGTGATGAAGGACACATTATCACTGAGCCAGGCTTAAGATAAGTTAATTGGGCAATAGATGAACTTTACCATTATCCACTATTTATACGTATATGCACTGTCACTTCTATGTTCAATTTGGTTCTGGTGTTCACTCTATACAATACTAATACTGTATAATCCTAAGCATTTCATTGCTGTTTAAAAAGGTTACAATGCAATGCAACCAGGATAAACAAAGTGACCTACACTGAAAAAAAAACGTAGCACTTTAGCAAGTGAAATATTTTTTAATCTGTCTAAACCTAGCTGTAATTTGGTAAAAATAAGTTTTAGAACAAACCAAATAGAAGATTATCAGGTTATTAAGCTTATTTCTAGTCAGATGTTACTCAAATTTGCAAGTGAAAAGTTGTCAAGTGAAAAGTATTATGTTCTATTGCCAGATACTTTAGCTAGTTTTTAGGAATTAATTTCTTGAAAGTAGCTAAATTTATTCGCCAATAGAACAAGATAGTCTTATATGTGGTTTGTTTTACATTATTTTTACATTACATTTATTATTATTATTATTATTATTATTATTATTATTATAAATTACAGAATATTTAAAGTGCTAAGAAATCTTTTTTGAGTATCTATCTATCTATCTATCTATCTATCTATCTATAGTATCTATCTATCTATCTATCTATCTACAGTATCTATCTATCTATCTATCTATCTAT
>JAQMYG010000036.1:7669031-7686815 GCA_030014215.1 Clariallabes teugelsi | reverse complement strand
CATAGTTGAGGTATACCTATGATGAAAATTACAGGCCTCTCTCATCTTTTTAAGTGGGAGAACTTGCACAATTGGTGCCTGTATATATAAAGTTAAAGCTGGTTCTGTTAGTAAAAGTAAATAAAGACCGACAACAATCCTTTATATATTTAAACCCTTTTATTAAAAAGAAAAAATACTTGATGTTTATTTTTATTTTTAAGTTATTTATCCTGGTTATACAAAAAATGATGACACCCAGTGGCTGGAAAAATAATTGCCATCATCATCCATTGTAGTTATCCGTCCATCTGTCCATCCATCTACTGTATCTATCTATCTATCTATCTATCTATCTATCTATCTATCTATCTATCATAAACACTTTATCCTAGTCAGGGTCACAGTAAATTCAGAGACACTAATTTATTGGCCCCAGAGGTGATGAGACAGCATTTAAATTGTGTTCAAAGCAATTCCTTTTGTTTAATTGCTTCCTCTTCGACCATAAATCGCGGCTTAATGTTCAGGAATAAACATGACTTTAAACTTAACCCGGCGGTTTTCTTTGTCCCTGTCCCCCCGATCACACACAGCTTTAGTTAGAGAGATTTGTGTGGTCTGAGGAACTGTAGCTAGTAAGGTTTTAGCTCTGTAAACGTTCCCAACGGCAGAAGCAGATTCATCAACTGTACTCGAATTACCACTATTTCTGATTTTCTATGACAGTTTAAACAACACTATATGTCCTATATGCATTTTACTGTACGTATATGTATAAATATTATCCATTACTTTTTTTAAGAACCACAAACCTATTGTTCGTTTTGTAAATCTAGGGTTAGTCCATAGCTACAATGTGCAGGTTATTGTTTCAGCCACACCTCTTACTCTTACTAAAAGTGCGACAGTAGAAACATACTTTAGTCCAAACCCACTGTTTGTAATTAGCAGCCTGATTAGCGTAAGTAATCACATCATAAACAATATTCTGATTATATTAGCTTTCCTACATGCAATATCTGCCAATATCTCGCCAATAAAATCACTAGGATTAACAACACTTGATCATAATAAGAAGACAAACTATTACATACTGTATACACTTAAAAGCAGGTACAGTAGGCAGCATGCATACGTAAAGCCTACCAATTTTTAATTCATGCCGAAATGAAGGTGACATTGATGTGGCATTTGAGCTGTCCCCGTGTCTATTATATCATTATAATCATTCTCCTCGAGCATTTGTAGCAAGTGCATGAAGCTCTTATTTACACATTTATGACTAAATTGTAGGACGATGGCAGGAACATAGAGGGAAGGCATCTCATACAGTTCTATCACATCTTCATGGGAAAAAAAGAAATGTCTTTCAATGCACACAAAGTGCCTCATGCATTCACTCCCCTTCACTGTATTACAACCAGAGCCTTGTGGCAGCTGCTATTCACTGCAAGCCTTGTGGTTGGTATTGGGCTGCATGCATGGAGGAATGACGGAGAGGTAATAGATGTGCACTGTCAAAAGGCAGAGAAAAATAGAGATATGAAAAGAGACAGGCCTGTACTGACCCATTACTATGAGCAAAAGAGAATAAGAGAGAGAGAGAGAGAGAGAGAGAGAGAGAGAGAAAGAAAACAGGTGTGTGAAATGAGTCTTACATGCCAATAGTGTGTGATTATTTATGAGATGCAGTCGTGTTGCTAGCACACTCCTGAGCAACGAAGACACCTCCCTTTGCTTTGTCTTATGGCAGTTCAGTGGAAGTGTGTAGTTAAATGTCAGACATTATTCCACCAGTAATGATGGAGTTATTTTTTATACATGACTCCATGTGGCACAAAGGCAAGCTTATTATTTTTTTAACTCGTGTTTTTCCATTCAACACCATCCTGTTCACACACATACCTTGTCTCGATGCTCTCATCTTTCTCTTGGATCTCATTATTAAGTGCATGGAACTTTTCTTCCTCTAGAGAATTGATCATAGCCTTGAATTTCTTCTGTTCTGACTTCATTTGCTCAATCTGTCAGCATTCATCTCCTCAGAAATCCACCTCCTGAGCATCACTGAGCAGTGTAAGAGTATTTCTTACTTCTTAACAAACCCAAATTAGCTTAGAAATTCATACAGTGTGGTGCATGGGAAAATATGTAGTATCTCCAAAGAAGTCCAGAACAGAACTGTTAAACATCTAAAACAAAAATATTTAAATTAGGAAACAAATCTGAAGCAGTCTTCCATAGACTTGGGAATGATCAGTAAGTTTTACAAATTAAATCATTATTATAAAGATATTTTTGGATGATTATTCAATTGGGATGCCTTTTGCACCAGACATTATACTATAAGTCTGGGGGTGGTGTCTTAGATAATTGAGGCTCTGGGTTGCTGATCAGAGGGTCATGGGTTTGAGCCATGCCACTGCCAGGTCACCACTGTTGGGTCCTGGGGGACCCCTAAATCTACTGCCCATAAAACCCAGCCATGGCATGGTGTGTATCTCCATGGCGAGGGTTCGAATCCCACCTCAAGTCTCTTTGAGTGGAGTTTACATGTTCTCCCTGTGTTTTGTGGGTTTCCTCTTGTTTCTTCCCAATGGTCCAAAGACATTGGTTCAAAGCACCAATCGGTTAATTGGTTCAAAGCACCAATCGTTGCTTGCAACTATATTATAATTGTTGTATTTCTATAACTGAGGAAGTATAAGATAACCCACTACTTGTTTCAGAAAACACTAACTGTCTAGTAGTAGCCTATTTAATAAACAAACAAAAACTCTACTGTCAAACTGTAATCTAATCACAAGCCCGGTTAGAAAATAGGAGAGTTGCGACAGGAAGGGCATCTGGCATAGAACTTGTGCCGGGTCACTCCAATCAAATGATCTGATATGTCAACCTCCCTAGGATAAAAGGGACAAAGCCCAAGAGAAAGTCGTACTTTTGAACTTAAGAAAAGATGCTTTTAACCACAAAAAGGTAAGATTTTTTCCCCTTTGATCATAAAGGCTGCTCTCAAATGAGCAACAGGAGAGAATTCTTTAGCATGTTTCAGCGTATACACAAACTGTACACAATATGCACATTCTTAAAGTAAAAAAGTCATTTTAGTTATGTAGACAGAGTTACCCTTACCGCCGAATATATTTCCTTATTTATTTATTTATTTATTTTTTACGTTGTTTTATGAAAATTGTTTATTCTCATTAATCTTGGTAAAAACCTCAATATTTAATGTACCTTAAAGAGAAATATGGATTTACACATGTAAAATGTGCCTAAATGTAATTTGAATCAGATTTTAATCTGCTATATATGCATTTTGGGTGCATTCATACTTTCACTTCTACTGTATGTGGATGGATGAACGAAACTATGGAAGGAGTCATCCTTCTTCATCTCTGTTTGACACAATCCCTCGAATCTATTTTTTGCAAGAGAGTCCTGCTGTGTAGAACCATTCATATCACAGGTTTTAATAAACAGGCCATATGGAGCTTTGATTAGCCATAATCATTATCTAGAGTATATCTGGGGCAGAAGAAACTGCTGAGTCTTTATGTCTGTGTGTTATTAAGGCAAAAAGCCCATATTTTTGGAAGCTTATCTGTATAATAAGGGCCATTTCTAGTTATCAGGAAACTGTCAGAGGCTGGATCTACAGACCATGCTGACAGTGCTGACATTTTAACTTCTTGATTTCTTTTCAGCGTTTTCCAGAGTTTGCAGTATTCTTCTTCTTCTTACTTCAGCTTCTCCCATTAAGGGTTGCCACAACACATCATTTGTCTCCACCTCACACCGTCCTCGTCTTCTTCCTCCGTCATGTCCTCCCTCACCACGTCCATAAACTTCCTTTTTGGCCTCCCTGTTCTCCACCCACCTGGTGGCCCATGCTCAGCAATCTTCTCCCATTATACCACACATCCCTCCTCCGCACATTCCAAAACCACTTCAATCTCACCTGTCTCACTTTTTCTCCAAACCATCCTGCCTACCCTGTCTCTCTATTATACTAATTTCTAGCCCTGTTAATTCTCATAACTCCCACTGAAAATCGCAGCATCTTCATCTCTACCAATTCCAGCACCACATCCTGTTTTATATCATAGCTGGCCTGACTACCATCTTCTAAAATCTCCCTATACCTTTTATACATCTTCACCAGTCCACCCTGCCTGCACAATGTTTTTTTCTCTTCTCTAGACTTCAACTTCATGCGCATGTACTCCGCCTTCTCTCCAGTCCATGCTCCCACATCTTCAGTCTCATTTCAACCTGCTACCCGCCTTCACTACTGTTCACAACGTCGGTGAACATCATAGTCTACAGGGACTCCTGTCTGACCTTATCCATCACCATTGCAAACTAGAAAGGGATAAGAGCCAATACTTGATGCAATCCCACCTCCACCTTGAACCAGTCCGTCATTCTTAGCACACATACCTCACCACTGTCACACTGTCCTCACACATATCCTGCAACACTCTCTCTCTCTCTCTCTCCCTCTCTCTCAGGACCATGCTTTATAAATCCACAAATACGCAATGCAATTCCTTTTTTTTATTTATTCATTTCAGAGTTTGCAGTGTTTGCAAGAAATATATATTAATTTGCATATACATTTCCAGCATTTCCATATCTGAATTCTGTTCTGTCTGCTTCTGAATGAAAAGAAAAGAGAGTCTACATGAATATGAAGTACATCAACTGGTCTAAGTGCATAAAGCGTAAAAGAATTATCAAATGGATTATCAAATCCAACAAATACATACAAGCACAGACATGCACATACAAAAAAAAAGTGAAGGAAAGAATGGAAGATAAAAGTAAAAATGAGACAGACCCAATTATAAGGGTTAAGTGAAGGAACAAGAATGAAGCAGGGGCAATTATTTGAACAAGAAAATTAAGTGGAATCAGTGCATCTACTTAAATGACCGAAACAGAAAAGCTTTTCTCAACTAAAGTTCTATCATTTTGTCTCTTTTTCCCTCTGTAGGGTTGCCTTGCTGGCATTATGACCCAATAATTCTAATTTACCACTGGCTATAAAGTGACATAATAAGGTTATTATGCCAAGCCCTTCATTGCTCATTCCCTCCCGCTGTTCCGGACTGATGGAGGCCAACGTCGCTTTTCCTTCACCATGGCAGCTATGTCCTCGGCCACACGCCAGCTCTCCTTTGATTAATCTGTCCCCTCTCTTCTAATCATTGTCCCGGTAGGAGAGAGCTGCCATGTGTTTTAAACACCATGCCTTCACACACTGATTTGGGGCTGCTTTATGAGACTGACCTCCTGCAGACACTCAACTATAAATACAAATTTACAATCTGACACACTCAATCAAGAATGCCCACATTTAAGTGCTGGTCCAGATTAAACATATTCTTACACTTTTTTTTTTGGACAAACACATATTAAAATGTAAGACAAATCCTGACTTGATACAGTACCAGCACTTGCTTTCCCATCTCAGCCTTGTGATGTACTGTAGCTCGACTCTTTTCTCCTCCTCCATGTGATTGATAACCCTCTTATGTTCCATACATAAAAAAGGCCACACCAAGATGGCACAGATGGTGC
This sequence comes from Clariallabes teugelsi, assembly GCA_030014215.1. NCBI lineage: Eukaryota > Metazoa > Chordata > Actinopteri > Siluriformes > Clariidae > Clariallabes > Clariallabes teugelsi. Next base: position 7,681,244 of record JAQMYG010000036.1, on the reverse strand, counting down.
ATCTGCACCAGATGCTGTCTTGACTGCTGTTCTTAAGAATTTGAAATCACAATCTAATATTAGTTGCTTTTTGTTTGCAGAGATCAAAACAATGGGAGCTTGGTCTGGAGGAGATGAATAAATCACCGGGAGAAGCAATCAGGTGTGTAAAACTTGAAGCACATTTTTCCACTTCTGCCCAGCATACTGCTTGCCAATGTACAGTCCATAGTAAACAAACATGAACATATCAGGACATAAATTTGTTTGCAATGTGATATGATGAACTGCAATATCCTTAGGCTTAGTCACTTAGTATAAGACCAGTTTATTCAACCTCCTGTTCAGTCTACATGGACAGATTGGACAAATATTGAAATTTGAAAGGACAGTTTATTTCATGACTTGTGACAAATGGTGTGATGATAAGAACATGACTGTTCGCTCCCATTCCTGGTCACCAAACATGGAACACACAACAGTCAAATGCATCCATTCATCATAGTCGTTTATATATGACTCGTTCTGTAAGTTACGATCCATTCAACAGCCTTAAAAACAAGCATTCATTGTAATCAGGGCCTTAAAAGTGCCATAACAAGGCCAACACAAAAACTGACGTGCCACCTGACATGGTTAAAAGTCCACTTCTTATAATAAATCTGACCATGCTCTTTCTCTTATTGAAATATGAACAAATTATATTGTAGTAATTTGTTCATATTCATAAATTGAGTTAGTATCTGAAGCTTCCCATAAAGTTCATTATTCATTATCAGCTTTTTCCCGCTCTTGTTTTGTGAGGAGAGATAAGAGCCGGGTGAAATTGATAGACAGCTTCATACAAGCACATCTAAATCCTTGGTGAAAAAAAAACGTGTGCGCTGCTCTATCTCCACCTCTATTATGATTCCTAAAAAATCTCAGATTTGCCTTTCTTTGCCTAGATCCTAGTGAGCTACAGCTTCTAATTGTATTGTAAATAAAATGTACAACATATTATAAAATTTGGTGATTTTTCAAAACAGCAGCACAAATTCGGGAGAGTTCACATGGAGTATTAAAGAGCTTTACTAACATCGACTGGTGCAGCTCAGGGATCAAACTACAATGTCCCTTCAGGGACCTAACTAAAGCGACAATGCAAGTGTTGCTTTTACATAACTGCATCGATGACAAAGTAGGACCAGTGGGAATAATGTCTTCATTTGAATAATAGCTTAAGTCCCTTGATCAAGCTTTGGGAAATCCAGCCAAACCAAGAGAAAGGAGGGATAAGGTCCAGTCTGAGTGATGGTTCCACAGAATGGTGGAAGAAAAAAAAAAGAAAAAAAAAGCTGCCAAGAGCAGTGGGAACACTACAGCAAGATTGGTGGATATGTCCTCCCAGGCCCCACAAATGTTGTTAATATTGGGGCTGAAGGAAGACCAAGGTTTTGACGCTGTGCTGGAAACAAGCCACCTTAGGTCTTTATCCAGGGCAGCACTTGCAGAAAAAAGAATTCTAGACACAGCAGGGTGTGATCCTTATTGACATGACATCTGAAAGAAGTCATTTTACAAGTGAAAATAAAGTACAAACAGAACAGAGAATGGTTTCCTCCAAATCGCCACCTGCTGTGATGTGAGGTTCTGACAATCAGCAGAGCCTCATCTACCAACAGGACTATCTTTAGATGCGTTGCTGAGGCCAAACCTGTTACTCTGTTCCAGAGCAGAAAAAGTCATTATCACCTGGCACCATGAAAGACATGGGGTTTCTGTGTTAGCGTGACATGACTATAGTCATACGTTAATTTCCTTCCAGGTTGTATTTGGTGATAAGGATCTCCTTGCGGTCTCTTTTCAGCTCAATCCCTTCCTCATCTACGGTATGATCTTCCAGCTAAGCATACACCCTTCCTCAAACACTGTAATCAGGTGCTGGTTTTCAAAAGTTATGACCATATAAGGACGCTGGGATCTCCAGGGCTCCAGCTGAGCATCAATCACAGGAAATGTACTTGACCAGGACAGGGGTTCAAAAGGCAGTTTCAAAGGTGCAGTATTTCTGCAGTCATGGTCACGTGGATTTCCCGACTGCACAGTGATTACCCCAATACGTGTTCTGAATGAGACATAGTGGTATAGAGTGTTTCAAGTGAATAGTCAGAGTGTGATTATAACATTTTAGTTGATAGCAAAAAAAAACAAACAAAAAAAAACTGAAACATAGCACTTAATAAATATAATGGATTCTTCTTTGTGTTGTCCAAATTTATAAAAGGATCATGTTGTTCAGTTTTTCAGTGTTCCTTTAGCCAGGAACGAACCTGCTTTCAGCTTTCTTGGATTGCAGTAGTGAAGGAATGAATGATGTCTGGATATCTACTAGCAACTCCAGGATCTGGAGCACACAGTCTATCTGAACGTACAGTACTTAAAAAAGCAGCATAGGGGAAATATGTGAGTCACCAGCGAAGTGTATTAAAGTCTAAAAGACATTTAAAACCTCAGGCCAGTAGGAGCTAAATGTCAAAACTTCGGTTGTGTAATTCAATCATTTGCCAATCAAGAAAACTAACTAGCTAAATCAGCCAGACATGCTATACACATACTATACAGTACAGCGTGCCTTGCTTCTTAGCATAAACCGTGATAAATATATTTTAGCCAGCCCGTGGGGAAGAAAAAGCTTTTATATTTGTTCTGTGGATGGCATAATGACAGGTGATTATTTATTCCTGATTTCTGTAGACATCTTGTTTGCTTTTCGGGAACCCAAGAAGTATGGGGTAGTCATTTTTTTTTTTTGACAGCTTTACATTATAAAAATGACTTATTTAAAATATGTATTAGAAACAGATGTGTAGTAGCTTTGCTTTTGTTTACCTTGTGGGTTTTTATGCATACCTCATGCAAGAACTGTGAAAGAAATAGAAATATTAAACACGACAGCCTAAACACGAATGTTTGTTGTGATGATTTTATTGCCTTTGTACATGTACTGTACTTTGCGCAATGACAATGAAATCGAATCTAATCTAATCTAATCTAATCTAATCAGTTTAATCTAACACCCATGTAAAGCTGCATCATGTTCAGTCAAAATACTTAGCTCAAGGCGAAGACCTAAATGATTCCTTACTTTCCTTAAGTTTCCTATAGAGACTAGAGAGTGTTACATAATTCTCAGTAGTGCACTACACAGGGAATCACTGGAGATTTAATCCACGTCGCTACGGTACAAGTCACTGGCATTAGAAGGATCTGAATCACAAGGTCTGTTGAAAACAGGAAGATTTTTTACTACACATTCTATTTTTCAAAACTGTTATACAGTTGACCAAATACTGTACTGATGGATTATTACATTGGGATCAGAATCTAACCTTTCAATTTTCCTGTTATACTTTATTTTGGAAATATCTAACCAATTTTCAATAAGTTTAACTGCATTGGCCTATAAGGTGAATATAAGTTGTTTCAGTGGATTTGTATCTTTAATGTGTTTTATACAGTAAGTACTATTCAGTTTAAGTGATATAACACATATGTCCCAAATAAAGTTAAGTTCGCTTAAACAGTTAACACAGCCAGGATAACACACTCCAAACTGTGTAAATTACACAACAAAATGAAATTCAGTTTTTCTCAGATTTCTCAGAAGTTTTAACACAATTATAATTAGATTAATTTTTTTACATTAACAATCCAACTTAATATTGTTCAGTGATTTGTTGCACCTAAAATGTTTAGTTGGCTTAAAGTCTACTAAGGGTGAGGGGCGTTCAAGCCAAACCAGGACTTTTGATTGTGCAGAATAACAGAACACAGTTATGAGAGTAAAAACTCCCTTTATTTCTCTATATAACCCCCTGCTACACTAATACATTTATCCCACTTGATCCCAATACTTGGATACCTTCAAGGTAGAAAGTTTGCTTTATGTTTGAAAAAATGGCCTCCCAGGAACTTCTTTAATAGCCCAAATAAATTTCATCACAAGTTCTGATTTCACCCGAATATTTCTTGTATATATATTCAGTTTTAAGAGATACTGTATAATACATAAGTTGAAATAAAAACAATGTCTCTAAAACAGTTCACACACTATATGAAATGCTGCTTTTTCCTTTTACAGATTTGTTAAGCTTTAATGCAATTATAGTAACCTGTTTTTTTAATTTCACTTCGACATTCCAACTTAAAATAGTTAAGTAACTTGTTGCACCTAAATGTTTAGTTGACTTCACTATATTTTAATTAAGTTGTGTAACAGCACTGTTTTTTCACAAACAAACAACAAAAACCTGTGCCAGTTAAAATGATTCGCATTAAGTTTATATTACAGCTAGAACCTTTTAAGAGTTCCTTTGAATAAGGATCACAGGAGACATTACTCCAAGGATCAAACTTGGCACCTGAAGCTTCTCAGGTAGCTTCTCAATTTATTCATTCTGAGACAATAGACATTATTATTATTATTATATTTTGGGGGACAATAATTTCCTTAGCTAATGTTGCAATCTGAAGGGATTTCTGCGCCTTCCTTACCCGCTTTACCATGGTGTAGTGAGAAGTGTTCTTGCCTTACAGCTCCAGGCTCTCCAGGGCATTTAATTAGTGCGTTTTCACCTCAAACAGCATTCCCTGCACCGGATACACGGTGAACTAAATTTATGTAGTTAATACAACACAAATTATATTATGTAATCATTATATTAGGACAATTTTACTTAAATAAATCAAACCTGTACTGTTTATCATTTTATTTAATTGCTGTACTCAGCTAAACATACTAATTTGAACCATTATTTATTTTTGTTGAACTTACTGTAAATATTTTACTTGAATGAAAATTCTTTAATTTGAATACATTTACTAAATATGTTTTTCAGAGTATAAGGTGAACACATTTTTATAAAAGTTTCCATTATGATCATACAGGGTTGTTCCCACAACTTAAATTTTTTTTATTAGGATAACTAAACATTTTAAATGTTTAGACATTGAAATGTTTGGACAGCCTTGATTTTTCCTTTACAGTAAACATAATATTTTTGAAGAGCAAAGCAATACTGTGATGTTCCTTAAATGGCATGTTTTCCAATATTTATGCATTTGAAACTATTGTTATTATTCCTATACTTGATGTAATGCTTACAGTATGTGACTAAATAGATTACAGGAAATTGCGCTCACTGATTCGGTGAGTTCAGACAAGTTCATCAAGCTGTTCGTCAGCCGTTTCACACACTATGTTTTCTTGATCAACACACCTCTCTGCTCCATGGTGTTATTCTCTGATACAGGTTTTTTTTTTAATAGATGTATGTCCATCTCTCCATAATAAAAAGAGCTCAACAGAATTCAGAAAGGGAGAATATAATGGAGGAAGCAGTAGATTGTTCAATGAATCTCCAAAAAGAATTAAATTATGGGTGGTAAGAGTAACTTGATTTTTTTATATTAACACCATGTTGTTGATTATTTTCCTATTACAGCAAAACCTCAAGTGTTTTATTCCTCATTTATTCATTTACTATTGACCTGCTTCAGCATGCTAAATAGAACATGCCTTGTAGAAATACATTATGAATAAAAGACAGCCTGTAAGGCATATTGCCAGCAATCCAAATTAATATATCTGGCAGCAGTTAACATTGCTTGTATGTGTTATGCATAAATGACTTGAGATATAATTTTTGTAATTGCACTCAACATCTGGCTCTATTTATGAACAGGATGTGTTATTATCTCTGGAGACCTACAGCATGGTTAACTAGTGTTCTCTAGCCTCCATTCATATTCTATAAGTCGATAAGTGGCTGCAAATATGACGCAAATAGTGAAGAACTGTTTAGGATGGACTTTAGTGAGAGTTGTGCTGTCTTTATGTTTAATGTCCACAACAGGAGCTATGTAAGCTTCCATGCTAACCAGATTCACTAGCTTAGGTAGACACTGATTATTATGGATTTTTCTTTTTGCAGAATTATTCCTTGTAAATCATATTTCTCCATCACATGACCTTTTGGCGCACTACTCAAATACAATCCATTTTCAAGAGACCTTTTTTTTCTTGACACCCCTAGATCTGGCTCTTTCATGTTTTTCTTAAAATATGTGAATTACAGGCAGCATGATGGTGCAGTGGGTAGCATTTTTCCATCTCACTTCTCCACGGTTTTCTCTGAGTTCTTCAGTTTTCTTGGAAGGAAATTTGTGCATCGCATCCAAAATATATATTTTCCCTGCTTCGCTCCCAGTGTTCCGTAAGTAGGACTCCAAATCCTGACTAGGAATAAAGCCTTGAAGATGAATAATGGTTATGTCAGTTATTTCTTCCATCGATACTTAATTTCCTTTATTGTGATGAGTTATTAGTGAACATAGCATGATTGGAGGATTAAAGCAAAATATATGTTTTTTTAGGCAGTTACAGACAAGATACAAAAATGTGCCTTCTTTCATCTAAGGTTTTGAGTTTGTTCCTTCAGACGCCAGGCGTGTTCCATGTATTTGGTGATTTCAGAATTCTGCCGTGGGAAGTTCAGTCTTCTGTCCGAGCGATCTGAATCAATCTGAAATGTAAAGTGCATACACTCCGTCACTTTTTTTTCTCTAATAAGTTAATAACAGGGTGTATATCTTACTTCGCTGCCTTACTGCCATACCAGAGGAGTGGAAATCCATCCAATTTCTTGAGACTCTGTCATTGGACGAGGATACTTTTTCGTTGGTTCTGAATATGATCTTCGAATGAGCGTCAGGAAAGCAGCTGCCATAAAAGATAATATTTAATGTTAAATGACAACATACCAGAATAACTATATACATTTATACAAATTGTTCTTTACCATTAAGGGTAAAAAAGAAAGCCAATTTCTGGTAAAATGTAGTAAGGTAAGTCGATTCAGTACCAATATGATTCAATTCAGCACCCATGCAATTCATTTTAACACCGATTTGATTCAGCACACATACGATTCAATTTAACAGGGATTTGATTCAGCACACATGATTCAGATATGTGAATATATCTGGCAGCAGTTAACATTGCCAGATATAAAGATTTGATTCAGCACCCATATGATTCAATTTAGAAATCCAGAAATAATCAACCCTTTCAGGTCAAATATTATGTCTTTGCACTACATCACCTTAATTATTAATGAAGCAATGTAGAAAGTGCCGTGGTAAGGTTTCAGGATTTGTGTCACATCCAGTGAACACTTCAATACCCTTATTATGTTTAATTATTATAAATTACAAGGGGCATTCAAGTCAAATCAAGACTGATGATAAAATTTCTCAAAAATGAAGGCAAAAATAAAAAAAGACATTTACAAAAGACTTTAGGGACAGTTTGTTAATGACTCAGTTAAAATTTTGAATGGTAGGAAATGTTATAATAAGGCCGTATATTGTATCTATGAATGATGTCATATCTGAACCCACTGCAGGTGTTCCCATGAACATTTAACATGGAGCAACTGATATTTGGAAATAAAAAAAAATCTTGTTGCCAACTTGTGGAAGAGCCACATCTGTCTGTGGGAAGTGTACACACAATCATTCACTTGCACACTACAGGAACTCGTCTAGAAATTATTGCCACATCCTTGTACAGTCCTGGGCCCGTATTTACTTAGCATCACAGAATCACTTGTACAGTAGGAATCGTGCTCTATGTTCATTTAGTACTGAAACTCCTACCTCAGAGTAGGACATAAAAGTTGTTTATGAAGCTTCCTACTCTTTTTTTCAGTGAGGGGTAGGACTGCAACAAGGAAAGCGCGTCATGTCACTTTTTACAACAGCCGTAATGTAGGCTGCACATTATAATGGGTGTTGTAGTTTATAAATAATAATAATGTAGTAATAAATAGCTTTTACTCCTACTCCTAAAAGTAGGATAAAAATGGCATAATTCTGAGAATGTTTGGCCACTTAGGAGAGATCTCCTACTCCGTGACGCTTAGTAAATACGGGCCCTGATCTCACTCCGAGCTATTTCCTCATGTTTGGGTTATTATAGGAGTTCCTGGGAGGCCCTGGCAGTATCAGATGTGAAGCTGGCAGTCCGATCATGGCACTGTATTAAGACAACTTTCTTACGTTGATAGTTTCCAAGCACTAGTGAAACACTGGGATACTTTAGTGTAGCATTAGTGTAGCAGGGATTTTATACCTGTAGAGAAATAAAGGTAGTTTTTACTCTCATAACTGTGCTTTGTTATTCTTCTCATTTAAAAGTTTGACTTGACTTTCCCCATTAAATATGTTGTTCGGTCAAAAAATCTTTTTATCTTTTTTTTTTTTATATATTCTTCTATAAGGTCATTTATTGATTAATTTTTAAGTTAAATTTGGAAATATTGAACAGTTTTGTACATAATAATGCAGACATGATAAACATACATAAAATTTATTTTAAGATAATATGGTGCCTAAGATTTTTGCAGATGAGCATACATAGCTTTATAGCTTTATTTATTTACAGATTAGCATACATAGCTTTATGCTAATCTGTAAATAAAATGATTCCTGATACAGATGTGTGAATGTAAATTCCGTAAAGATGTACATACGGTCCTCCTCAACTTCTTCTACCGTTTTCCTTGACATGGGTTTATCAGGTAAAACATGTACTGGAAGAAAATGTACAACATTGTCATTAATACACATAATGATCATGCAGTAGCATAAACAGTGTTGAGGTTAATGTTGAATTAGTGTTTAGACAAATAAATGATGATGCTGATGATTCACTGTTTATCCAGAACTCAAGCTCTTGATTCAACACTGCAGATTCTAACATGTACTTCTTTTCACTTTTTATTTTTACTTTAACATCTTGAGGATAACCTTAGATATATATCCAAATATGTAACCTCAATGGGCTGTTCAATGTTTAAACAAAGGTTTTGCTACTGTATTGGAACTCATAAGCCGCCATTATAAAAGTGTTATTGAGCTCTGGCAGTAACCTGCCACTTAAACCCCAAAGCAAGTTTGCCAATAAATAATGTCAATTTGCGTCTAATAAGAACTTTAATAAAACATACATAATAACATAATAATGTTTGGTGAGTGGAAAGGTCGGGAGTAAGAAGCTCTAGTAATCGAATATGAGACCCATTCTCTAAAAACGAGCTACAGAAATGTTTTTTCCTCCTTGTCATTCACTGTTTTCTACATACAGTACAGTGCTGTAAAAAGTATTTGCCCCCTCCTGATTTTTTTTTTTGCACGTTTGTCACACTTAAATGATTGAGATTGTCAAACACATAATAATATTATGTTAATGAATATTAAACAAAGATAACCTGAGTAAACAGAAAATGCAGTTTTCCTTCTCCTTCTTGTTCTTTGTTGGTATCTCATATGTTGGTTACACTACCGCCAAATGTACGTCGACCTCCCTCATCTTTCCAGCCTCTTAAAACCGATTTTCCAGAACAGCCTTCCTTAAAAAAATTTTTTTTTTTAAATCTAATGCTTCCTTCCCTGGTCTTGTCTTGTCTTGTTCTGTTTCTTGAACTCTTTATCTGGAAATTTCACACACTTTCTTCTTGACATGTTTCCTTTTACTCTGCACGCTTTAGTTCTGTAAGTTGCATCACCGCCATCTATAGGTCTCACTCTCCTCAGCTTCCCTGTGCTTTCCAGTCCAGTCTCCCTTAGAATAAAAATATCAAGTGCTTCCTTCCCTAATCAGCGACTCCCTTATCCAAATGCAGTTTTTAAAAGATGATTTCATTTATAAAGAGAAAAAAAATGCTGTTCAAACCAACCTACCCCTATTTGAAAAAGTAAATGCCCCTAAACCTAATATAATAGTTTGTGCAAACCTTGGTGTCAACAATTGCAATCAAGCATTTGCAATAACTGGCAACGAGTCTTTTTGAGCTATTCAGTGAATTCTGATTCAAAAAAATCAGGAAGGGTGTAAAAACAATGGTCTTTAGCTGCGTTTTCACAGACTGCGTGACATTTGATTACTAGAGATTATTATTATTATTATTATTATTATTATTATTATTATCTTTTTTAAATGGGTAGCACTGCAAAATGTTTGAGAAAAACTGACCTAAATATTGGGGAAATTACCTGTATAATTCAGGACTCTTTTGAGACTTACTCAATTATCATCTATACCACTTTATCCTGTATACAGGGTCACAGGGGGAAACGTCGTACACCCTGGACGGGGTGCCAATCCACACTATGGGCAATTTGGGATAATCGATTCACCTAACACGCAACACTCCATAATAATTCTGCAGTTTTCAAACCTTTTTAGCCATGCAACATTTGCACAAATGTACAATAAAAATACATGGACCTGCTCTGAACATGAAATGAGTTAAATATTAAGGTTACTTCTCAGATGTGTACTGAAATATTTATGTAATAATTTGAGATCTACAGATTTATTTTATTTAATTTTATTAGAACTTCCCAGCTCTAGAATACATTAGGCTCGATTTAATATTTTATAGTCCTTGTTTTATTGAAAGCTATTTAGAGTTTAATTAAAACCATCAAACTCAAGTGCCTAATCAAATGTGCAAATAACTATAACAGCTTAGCAATAGCATACTTTTATACCTTTAATATTATATTATTATAAAAAATCATGGATCACTGCGCAGTGCTTCATAGGGAGCTATTATTTTCTTTTATTAACCTATCAACAACAACAACAACAGCCACGGCTATAGACTCACACTTTCTGAAAGGGTTGATGGTGAACTCGGTGTAAAGCTTCTGGCAGCGCTGCTCTTTCAGGATCGTCTCCACATGAATGGCATTTTGGTGAACAATATCCAGGGGCTCTTTCTCTTTCACTCTTCTTTCCGTTGCCATGTCTACTTTCCCCCGCAAATGCTGAATTAAAGTTCAATCTTCGGGTTAAATCTTGTACACGCTGTAGTTTCAGCTTCCGGTTGCTGTTGCCCGGCAACCACAAACAAACTGTTAGTCGTAGTGGCATTGTTGCGTCACTAGAGGGCGAGCGAGACTTACGTTCCAGTAGTCAAGCGGTCACACTCAATCACGTGACCCGGATAAACGGGTTACAGTCGAAAGATGGATCAAAAGGGATTTTTGGGGATGAAAAAAAAAAAAACAATCTTTGACTGACACATGCAAATTAGTTAATCTAAATAATGATTTTAATGAATTTAAATAGTCATTAAAAATAATATTATGTTGAGGCTGAGGCTCTGGGTCACTGATCAGAAGCTCAGGGGTTCAAGATGCCACCACTGGGCCCTTAAGCAAGTGTTGGGTTTAAATGAAGAACAAGTGTGTCCAAGACAAATTTTAAGCTAAGAGAATAAGTGTTATTGCTTGTTGTGTCCGCCCCACCATGATACACTTACCGGTCCAGGCCTGATCGACCGGGTGAGACACACACACACACACACAGTCATGATGTCTGAAGAGCTCTGTTTATTCTCAGCAAAGAGAGCCCATTTAAATGGTGCTACGTCCCCAACATCAAAAAAAGAAAAGAACCATGTAAGTCATAGAGGGACCCGGAGACAGACAGGATTAAACAATCCTGATTAAACAAAAGGGTTCTAGCAGACAAGAGCCGTTTGGATGTACTGTACTGTATACTCGTCTGGATACAGGATGTAGAAGGTGTTACCACATAAGGCATAAGGAAGCACAGTGAGGGGGCTCAGGAACCTTCTTATTAGATTACAATGTCTTACAATATTATAAACCTTACAGCAAGATTATTATTATCATTATTATTATTATTATTATTATTATTATTGCAGGAACAACAACAACACACCAGTTTACATGCAACAGACTGCAACTCCACTTTAAATAGAAGTTGATGACTGCTGCCCATTAATAATAATAAATAATAATAAGCGGCACGTTGGCGTAGTGGTTAACACTTTCACTTTGCATCCCCAGGGTCTGGGTTCGATTCCCACCTCAGGTCTGTCTGCAAGGAGTTTGCATGTTCTCCCCATGCTTGGTGGGTTTCCTCCTGGCACTCCCGTTTCCTCCCAAAGACATGCAGATATGTCTAATTGCCATTCCCAAATTGCCCATACTGTGTGAATGAGTATGTACTGTATATGTGTGTATGTGTGTGTGCCCCCGATGGATTGGCACCCAAGCCAGTGTGTACTCAGGGTCAGGGTAGCTCAGTGGTTAAGGCATTGGACTACGGTTCGGAAGATCCCAGGTTCAAACCCCACAACCACCAAGTTGCCA
>JAQMYG010000036.1:7634847-7649540 GCA_030014215.1 Clariallabes teugelsi | reverse complement strand
GTTACTGTATAACTGACAGGAAAAGCCTAACAATAGGTTCACTTTCCTGCACACTTCGCACTGTCCTCATAATCATTCCTACACATCTGTCTGTAATGTGATGGATGTACTGATTTCACTTTCACACGCAAATGCTTTTTTACTATTTCTGTAAACCATACAGAAGTGTAAAGGTGATACAGTCAAACGTCTTTTCTCTCTACTGTTTCATGGACATATGGTTTTCTTTACACTTGCTGATAGCTTCAAGACAGATCCCAAAAAAGAGCACATCAGCAAATCTCACTGCTGATAGGTGTTTAGGTTGTAAGCGTGTCCATGCAGACGGCAGACACACACACACACACACACACACACTCCTGCACGCTGCGATAATCAGGGTCTCATCAGGTCTAAGTGGCTCCTTTGGCTGGCACAGACTAAACCTGATAGACACTGGCACAGACTAAACCTGATAGACACTGGCACAGACTAAACCTGATAGACACTGGCACAGACAAAATCCAAGAAACCACAGATAAACAGCAGCCAGCTACTGCAGTGTGACAATATTCCTCTACTGAAGTCTCTTGGTCACATGATTAAATCTAGTTCTAAAAGGTGGGTCTGACCTGATAAAGCAACATGAAACTTATTTATTTACTTAGATGTTTTATTTCATGCATTATCAAACTTGATAAACTAAAAAGAGGCTTGTTATATTCAGAAATAAATGTATTAAGTTATGTTATGAATGCATTTACATGCCACTATATGAGCAGATTATAGTTAAAAATAAAAGGATAAAATATAACTGTAAAATTTGCATGGGTTTTGAGTTTTTAGAGGGTCAACCTTTAAATTGTGTAGAACATTTAGTGCATGTATAGACATGGTATTACGGTAAACACCAGGTAACCAGGCTAACTACAGTATATACTTGTCTAGGATAAAATGCATTGAAAGATTTTATTTCACATTGATGAATTCAAAACATTCTCCACTTACCTTGACAGAAAGCGAGGGCTCTGTGCCAATGCACCTTTCAAGCTGGAAAATTGAGAGGAGACGAAAGGACACTAATGTATGATAAGGGAAAGGGGCGGGGCTCTCAGACGTGTCAGTTAAAATTGGAGCTCGAAACAACTGTGCAACTGTCAATCAAAAACGTTCCAAGAGTTCCAAAAATACATTTAAAAACTCCGTCTTTGCATGTTTAAGTGATAACTAGTAGTTGTATTTTTAAATGATGGAGTTTCAACACAAAGCGTTTAAATCTGTGATTAATTTTCCAAAACAGCCTCTTAGCCTCTCTAACTGTGGTATATTTTTATCTTAGCTCTAATAAATGATCCATTCTATCCGAACAGCTTACACGTCCAAACTCATACAGTGGACGCTCCTTATAAACAAGTTAAAACGTGTAATTGTTGACATGGGCAATGTTTCTCTGAAGAACGGGAAGTGTTTTTATTAAAGCTTTCTGGTTTCTCAGTAATAGAGTACGAGCTGCATTTATGTCTTAATAACTTCATGAAAGAAAAATGAAAAGAAAAGTAAAGGATTGCTTTAGATTGCAGTGACATATATAGATAGATAGATAGATAGATATTGTATATTGTATATGTAGATATCATTTATGTTTAATGTTTAAAGTTGCCTCATGGCAGCCCCTTGTTGATTATTTTCCCATGAATGCACACCCCATCATGCATATAATTCCAAAGTTTCAATTTATGGTGTTAAAGAATTTAAAATGTTGGCTATTATATTATATATTGTGAAGAGGTCCATATAATTCCAACATTTTAGTACTAAACACAGGTGCTCTTTCAGTTTGACCAAATAGACAAATTACATCATAATTTAACAACAGAAATTGTTCTCACACCTCTATTTTTGAGTGGGTTTACAATGTAGGCATTGCATGAATCTACGTACAGTATCTAGGAACCTCTGTAGCCCAACTAGGGACTGTGGAGGCCAATGTTTGATTACCATTGTATTTATCTCCATTTTACAACTGTGGAGTGATCTCTGGTCAACATTCACACACTATGGGCAATTTTGAACTGTGGGACAAAACCTACAACGCACAGGGAGAACATGCGAACTCAACACACACAGACCCAAGGTGGGAATCAAACCCAGACGTGCAAGGTGACAGTGCTAGCCACAAAGCCACTATGCCACCAATGTAGGCCTTACAAACATCTAGATTATGGCTTCATAATCCATTAGTTTCTGAAAGCAGATGGAACAATCTATATTACCCTAAATGAAACCCAACAATTTTAATTACTTTACACAAATGCAGTACTCACAAATATGAATCAGTCCTTGGCCTTATCAGGCATTACATTGCTTTAGCACAGTGCAGAACACCATCCTTCAAAGTGTTAATATTCTCTATGCTCATACAGAGCTCTCAAATTGAGCTGTGTCAAAATTATTCACAGCACCTGACGGCATAATGAAACCCCAAGGAGCAAAACTGTCCAATTCATCGTAAAAGGAAACTAAAAATAAACACCGGCCTGCTGTCCCAGCTAAGCCTAAAAGCCAAAGCAAACAGCAAGGTGATACGGAGGCATGCAAAATGAGCCACCACAGGATATCAAAAATAATTATACGGATTTTTAAAAAAATGATAGCTTGGACCAGTTGAACTGCGCGACTTTAGCGTTCTAACCACTGCCGGAAACGCGCCGGTGGGTATGAAGCTTCTGAAAACATGCTATTATAGACGCTTCATGTGGATTACAGTATGGTCTATCCAGAAACACATGGACAGATTTTTATACAGCTGCATTGGAAACAACCTCAAAAACATCAGCAAAACCGTACAGAGATACCAACAGGCAGAAGTGGAAAGAGTAAAAAAAATACCCTGACTTGAGTGAATGTCCTGCTACAGTAGTAATACTGTAATTGAGTTAGTTGAGTAAAGTTGAGCAAAAGTAATGATATATAAAATGACTCTTTTCTTTCCTCCCGTGCTGTTGAGCTCATCAGGCAATAGGATCCATTCGCTATATTTTTTTATGAGGCCGTGTTGCTAGCCCATCACCCAACCTTTCTCCTTTCTCATCCAGACTTTGGGACCAGACTTTGGGACCATGGGAACTACATGGTTTTATGACCTTGCCCAGGGGTCTGACTGTGGCACTAAGCGGTGGCAGGGCTCGAACCTCTGACACTACGATTAGCAACCCAGAGCCTTACTCCCACTACAATTACTCTAGGATTAAATTAGTTGTCTAGTGCATAAACTGATACAAATATTTCAGAAATGGTTAATATCTGAGGAATGTTTTTTTTTTTAAGTGTTTAAGGCTTTAGACTACTGATTGGAAGGTCCCAGGGTCAAACCCCACCACCACCAAGTTGCCTCTGCAGGGCCCTTGAGCCAGGTTCTTAACCTTCAGATGTGTAATAAGAAAAAAATGTAAGTCGCTCTGGATAAGGGCGTCTGCCAAATGCCATAATACTGAGCACAGTATGAACAATAAATCTAGTTGGCTAACTAACTTTGCCAAATTCTATTTGGGATTTAACAGCTTGGTAGATTTGTTGAGTCTTTATTTGTCCTGCATAAATTATTGCACGTAATGGAAGCTGGGGTCAGAGTGCATGGTAAGCCAGGATACAGAACCTTGCTTAGGGGGCCCAATAGCTTAGTGGAGCTGGGGCTTGAACCAGCAACCTTCTGATCTAAAACCAAACACTTTCACCCAATGAGCTACAAAAACATGTTTAATGGTAGTTTAATGGCTGTTTAAAGGTAGTTTAATGGCTTACACAGCTGTTTATTGCTAATATTTCCTTTGCAGGAATTTATTTACATTTTATTTTATTTTATTTTGTATTTGTTTGTTTGTTTGTTTATTTTTATTGTTCCCTGCTCTTCTACCCGCTTGTTCTCGAAAGGCTAAGGCAAAATAAAAATGTAATTATGCTTAGGTATATACAGTATGACAATAAAAATCTTTAATCTTAAATCTTGAAACTGAAGACTACTCATAAATCGTGGGCAAGATATACTCATCTGTGTCCACTGCCTCAGATGTTGCTATCTGAAATGTAAGCTAATCACAGAAAACTGTTTTCTATTGACTTGGATCTTGAAGTTAAAATAGATCAAATGTATTCCAATGAGCCATGTATTCAAGTACTACTGTATAACAAGTATAGGCATAGTGCTTTACTTTCCATCCTTACTGTATATGACTACACAAAAAAATAAGCCTAACAATAATCTCTCAACATTTTGCAAATGAGCATAAAATGCACAAATCACCACACCTATCAGATTTTATCTCTTAATCCCTCTGATATATCTGTGTGGCTTCACTGCCTGGTTACTTGCTATATTCAGGAACCCTGTAATGATACCTTGAGGCCTACTCTTAGCAGCAGATCAAGTGAATTAAAACTGTCTTTTTGTTCATATCATATTTCTAGTTCTCATTTATTTTCATACCCCTGGTATATATTCATGTTGTAGACGTTTGACAGAAGTCTGTTTTGCTACAGAGTTCAAATTTAGTTCGAGTGAAAACTCCCTTTATTTCACTAATTTCCAGTGTTTCACTAGTACTTGGATATCATCGAGGTAGAAAGTTTTCTCAGAACACAGGAGCCATGATCGAACTGCCTCCCAGGATCTCCTTCATTGTCTGAAACGTGGAAATGGCTTGGAGTGAGGTCAAGAATGAATAACACCCAGCTGAGCTCATGTAATGCGCAAGTGGTGCAGTGGGAAGGATGACGTCATGCCTCGTACAGAATGACTTTGGTGATCAAATCAGTTTTTTGTTTTTCATTAAAGAAAAGGTGCCATTAGTGAAACACTTAGTGTTTGGATAAGTGCATTAGTGTAGCAGGGGATTATATAGAGAAATAAAACCCTTTTTACTCTCATAACTGTCTTCTGTTATTCCGCACAATTAAAAGTCTAAGTTTTAAAATGATCACCCTCATACATTTTCAATGTGTAGATGCTTTACAGAAATCTGTTATGCTATAGAATTCAATTGTATGATGTTATTCTATATCATATGTACCTACATCATGTCAGGGCATGTGCTTACTGTATGTTCATGCTGGTTTCTGTTATGGTCCTTTCTCTTGCCATTTGTATGTTGTCTCTCTCTCTATTCACCTGTTCTCTCACCTGTTACTTCTGAATACTTTGTCTATTTAGACCGTATTGTGTCATCACATTGTCACATTGTCTTACACGTTTGGTGCTTTGCACTCGCAAGTGACAAATCATTTGTGTCAGATTAAGTTTGTCTTTTGTGGGCATGTACTGACTGCTAGTGTTTTTTCGCTGTTGGTGTTGCTATTTTCGTAATATCTTTATACGCATTTAATGAGATGCCATATATGACTGGATAAGATGCAACCATGATTATATTTGTGCATATTACATAGTAAATCGGAACTAATTGCATCCAGGTTGTGGGTGTGGAATTGAAGAAATGTCAGACAATATGTGCAATCTCAACCCAAACTAGAGCTCATGCATGCCACAATTTAGTACTTTGGTAATGAAAGAAAATTCAAACTAGTTAAATCAGCCCTAGAAATTCACAATGGCATTCTCATTTATTTATTTATTTATTTGTTTATTTTCAGTTATCTCCTATTTTTCTGGTCCGGGCTTGCACAATGATGCCGACTTTGCTTCAATGTAATGCTGCAATCCTACACTGACAGGTTCCTCTTTTATCCTTCATAGAAATCTAACACTGTGTCACGAACGTCACAATGGCATCATCAGTTCCATCTTCACAGAAACCAACTTGGCTGTTACCCCGCGGATGCCAGCGACTTGGCCACGTACAGAACGATTCAGTCCTCATAACAGTGTAATGGGTAGACCTATGTGTAAATGTGCATTCAAAGCAAGTACTTTAGTCTAAGATATCAAACATTTGGCAACATCCCAGTGGGTGAAACCTGGTAAAGCCGCAGTCGACAGAGTCCCAGTAAGAGCAGTACATTTTTGTGTGTCTCTCAGACAGGGAGGCTGAAATATTTCCTACCTAAATTTAGCGCACGAAGCGTCTAATCAGCTCCAGTAGCACCGTCTTCCCGCGACATTTTTGGCTTATGGACCAGTTCAAACTTCAGGTGCCTGGGTGCATGTTGTTAGTGTTTTGTTATGTGTAATTGCTAGCACAAATTGGTCCATATGTTGGTTCATGAGCTGTTTGGCTGTCTGGAACAGACTAGGGTTTGACGTGCAATGTGCATCTGGTGTCGCAGGTTAATTGAGGGCGATTAAGATGATTAATAGCTTTGTTTGAAAGAAAAACACAAGACAGAAGGGTTGGTGTTACTGGGCAAATGTTCCATGGAGGGACAGGCCAGGAGGTGAAGAAGGAGAAGGTGAAGGGCCTCTGAAACAGAGAATGGCCACAGTGAGGTAGATGCTAGTAGCCTCAGGGCCATCGGCTGGAGGTGCAACGCTCCTGATGCTTACACGTAATGCGTAGGAAAGTAGTGTGTGAGTGCCAAAGGAAAAGGTAATATTGACATGAGACTTCACAGTAGCAGCCAGTGTTTATATTTTTCAGTGTCTGAGTATTGCTTGCATATGTGATGTGTATGTGCCAGAGTGATCGTAAGACCATGGGTTTAATTTCCCATCATGTAGATTTAACTGTGCTTTAGTTTCAAGGTATATACACAAAAATATCTAAAAAATTTATAATATATAATATATTTATGATATTATATTTTGTACATTGACAAAAATATGGTTAACAATAGAGATTGTTTTTTATTTGAACTATTATTGTATGTACTACTTTATACAATAATAAGTATGACATTAACACTAGGCAATAAAACACAAGGAATAATAAAAGAGCAACAATAAAGTGATAGGACTTAAGAGAAATGTTAATCAATAAAAAAATCTAACAATTCTGAGGATTCATAATCTTGGTATCTTCTCTATCAGCCCAGTGATAGAAGGTTTTCCTTGAAGTTCCCAAAGATGGAAAGTTTCTATTTGGAAACTACTTGTGTGAGAGAGTGGTTTAATATTACATTCCCTGGTTTAACTTTTAAAATAAATAGTGTATTTTTTACTTATTAGCAAAAAAATTTATATATGGACTTACATTTTTCAATTTAGCTTGTTGGCAATATGAACAATACTTTTTCAATATGCATGTATGATTAAGGCGGCATGGTGACGTGGTTACGGTTAAGGTCATTGTTAAGGTTATGGTTAGCACGGTGGCCTTGCACCTCCAGGGTCGGGGCTCAATTCCTGCATCAGGTCTGTAAGTGTGGAGTTTGTATGTGGGTTTCCTCCAGGTACTCCGGTTTCCTCCCACAGTTCAATGACATGCTTAGGTGTTCCCAATTATGTTATATATATATATATATATCATATTCTCATTCTTTCTATAGTAACAACCCAGGACCCAGAGTCAGTGTTTTCTAGCAGGTAATCGGTTTTCCTCAGAACAAAGAACTTTGCTTCCCAGGTTAAGAGTAACATAACTAGACAGACTATTTTGTCTTATTACCTTCAAAAAAAAAAGAAGGACAAAAGAAAAGGCTGTTGAGGGAAACTTTGCTCTGGAATTGGTTCAATCTGGACTCGGACCAGACAGACAGTTAACCCAACTGCAGCAATTTCAGCAGTCTCCTTAGTTATCGTCTTTGCTTGATGCAGTCCAATGATTTGATCTTTCTGAAACATGGTAACATCTTTTCCATGACGTCTTCCAACGAGATTGTTTAAGAAACAGTAATTATCCAAACTAAAAGATCCCTAGAATTGCCCTTTTAACATTTACTAAATGTAGACAGGTGGTGAAATAGACTTGCTGGTGGTAGTGGCGACTTCAAACCACCATGAGACTGTATTATTTGCCTTTGAAAGCACATGCACGTATTTTATTCCTCGTACATCACATGCTTGTTTAGGTCAAGGGCACTGAATAACATTGAAAACCGCATAAAGAGCGCATCTAAGAGAACTGGTGTAACGTCACCTACATATAATGAAACTTCCAGTAGACCGAGGTCTGTTTTGTCATTTAAATTTCACCACCTGTACCGTCCATGTACGACACAAAAAAGCTGAATCTGATTTAAATCGAAAATCTATGCTGCCACTGATACCAGAATGAGTTGCGACGCCTAATCCAACCTTTGGTCTTGTTTTTCCTGAGAATTCACAGCATGAATTGTCATGTCTGTAATGATAATCCTGTTAGAATAAATAGCCCTTAAACATGGTGCTGTTCTTGGCTGGTGTGCAGGCTGTACAGCTGGGATTGTTACTTCTCTACTATATCACGCCATCTCACTTCTCCAACAATTTGCCAACTCAACTCTCTCTCTCTCTCTCTCTCTAATTCTCTCCCTGTTTCTCTCGCTCATTTACTTTTAGCCAAACAGCAGTTATTACTCCAACATCCAACATTCATTTGCTCCAGGAGCTTTTACTCGGCATAATCAGTGGAGGTTTGTGTGTCAATAACCTCTCTTTTTTCATTCACAGGTCTGGTAGTGGTGCAATCAATCACTCAAAATAAGGTGTCAATATGCTTGTATGCCACTTTTATGGAGCAGCAACCACATAACACGCATGGGTGGGTTCTTTTTCCAGGACTGTTGGCTGTTATGTCTGTCCGGTGGTTAAGGTTACCCATAGAGAAGAAACAAACCCCGGCACAGTAAATACCTTGCTAATGGTTTCATCGGGTGGGGAACACAGCTATGTTCATCTAAATATTGCTGCCCAGCCTCCGGAGAAACTCCAGAGGTATTCAGGCGTTGCTAAAGCATGGCCGTTAAGATGCCTATCATGAAGGGTATAGCAGTGGGCAAGTAGATTTTTCTGGTTCTTGTTGTAAAAAGCGATCGTCAAAGAATTGAGATGCAGCACTGTCGGACTACAGCTCGTGTGCTCTCCGCTTCTGTAGTTTGAATCAGGAAATCTGCGGTTTATGTTTTTGGAATGAGGAAAGATGGATACCGGGAGTTGAAGGTAACTGTATAGCCACACAGCTGCAGCAATGGGCACAGACCCCATGCTGGCTCAAAGAAATCACCACGGAGAGAGAGAGAGAGAGAGAGAGAGAGAGACAGTTTTAGCATTCCCAAGTGGAAAAACCAAACCCTACAAGCAAGGACTGAAATAAATCCTCATCAATCTGCATACAGACAGGTGACAAATTAAACTAATCATAAAAAACAACCTGAACATAAAGTGTCAGGAAAGTGTTAGAGCCCCATCAGCTGCCAGAAAAGCTTAACAGATTTTAAAAAGTCTCCAGAACTAATGTTCAAATGGTTAAGGTCCTGGATTACTGGTTGGAAGGTCGGGGGGTTCAAGCCCCAACACCGCCAAGCTGCCACTGCTGAACCCATGGACAAGGCCCTTAGCCCTCTCTGCTCCAGGGGCGTTGTGTCCTGGCTGATCCTGTACCCTGACCCCACTGGGATATGTGACAAAATCACTTTACTGTGCTCTAAGGTACATGTGACAAATAACCGAGCTGTTCTGAAGCTTTAAACTCCAAAACATATTGCCTTGGTTTGTGTTTTGACATGGGTGGGGTAAAGACCAGAATCTCCTGTGAGTCTTTAATTGTGTTGTTTGAAAGCAAAAAGATTATTTTCATCCTCATCAATCCATCCAGTAGGTCCTTGTATCCTGTCTACTTCATCACTGGATGAAGATGATCAGTCAAAGAACTTTATATGGATTTGCAAGACAAAAGTGACCTCACATCATACCAGCAGAATAAATGTTAAAAAAAATTTTTAAAAATAAAAAAACACCCTTTATAGAGTACCTAAATCATTTTTAGCTTGTCTGTTCTTTAATTTGTCACCTGTCACCTATATGTACTGTATGTGTGCTTATTTAAGAGGAATTTTAACATGTTTCCTTGTACTATAAAGTGAGTTTACTCAAGGATAACATTTAATGAAAATGTAAGGGTAGGTTTTGGGAAATGAAAAAAAAAAAAAATAAATAAAAAAAAAATAATAATAATAATAATAATAAAATGCATGACTGTATAATGCAAAAACTCTAACAATGAAGGTCTTTTTTTAATCAAAATGCTTCCTATGGTGTTTCAGCTTTGCCCAAATAATGGTGTAATTGAATGAATTGTAATGAACCAGTCTCGCATAATGTTTTTTTATGGGAATACTGGATTATTAGCTTAATTAGGAAATTAGTCACTGTAGAGGAGCCACTGAAAGTAGTGCCAATAGCTTCATAGGTAATCAACTAAAAAATCATTATATTACTGTGTCTTTGCACGCTTGGAAATTTATGTACTGTAGTTGGATCTCATTAATTTTAGTTGAATGCCCTGATGAAGACCTCTTCATTTATTTTTTTTTTCCACCAGAAAGAGCATGGCAATAACAACAACAGTTACCATCACATTGACACACTTAAGCCAAATAAAATATTTCCAACTCATCAGCTCTGAGGCATTTTATCGGGTGCAGCAGGTGAGGGGCAGAAGGCCAACCGCGTACACACTGAAAGAGACACCTGTGCTCAGGGATCGGGCAGTGTGTGTGTGTAACCCTAGATCTGCTTTTTGGGGAGATTGGGATCGTGTACCAGGCAGAGGGGGTCAGTGTGACAAATTCTGCCTGTGTAGGGTGCTGGCAGTCGGATCAAAGTAGAGCTCATGAATCCTGA
This sequence comes from Clariallabes teugelsi, assembly GCA_030014215.1. Lineage (NCBI taxonomy): Eukaryota > Metazoa > Chordata > Actinopteri > Siluriformes > Clariidae > Clariallabes > Clariallabes teugelsi. Next base: position 7,638,853 of record JAQMYG010000036.1, on the reverse strand, counting down.
TACTAAACGTTGCTGATGTCCTGTCAACAGAGACGAGATACTGAGGTCTAGCTTACATAAACAATTTGGGGGTGATTAAGAGCAACATATAAGCATAAATAAATCTATGGTGGCAGTATTTTATACCGGCATATTTAAAGGGCATGAGAACAAAGTCGTGTATTGACTGTGGTGAATTGTTACTGAAATGCAAATAAGAAGGAGAAAAAGTTTCACTTTAACAAGAGTTCTGACTTAGAAGCTCCTTCTTAACGTGAGGAAAAGCTAATGCTGTGGTTAAGCCTGCTATCTGTTCCGTCCGCATGCCGATCCTGACCCAATTCAAAGCTGCATACCACTGAAAATATTTTTCTTTTTAAGGAGGTGGGAGAACTGCTAATGAAGTCCAAGAACAATGGACAATTGTGAACATACCGTATTTCCTGTAATATGGATAATTGTTCAGCAATATGAAAAAAGATACAAAAGAAATCCAGTCACATGCTAAAAAGAAACATATCAAGGATAATAATTTTATGTGAAAAGTAAGATGTATAGAAATGTCATTAGTTTAAATGATGAAATCTATCATTTCTGTTGTTGTGTAGTCTCTATAGCTTAAGTACAATTTATACATTACCAGTTCAATAGTATTCTTTCTTTTAATCAGACAAATTACCAGCTACCATGGACTTGTCAGGACAATAACCGCATCGTGGCACAGCTACAAAGTGAAAGAGGATAGATTCTTGAATCGTTCTTGAGTCATTGAAAAAACACAATAAGGTCAAACATCCATGGCCATATTAATGAGCGTGAAAGATTCACCTGGCAAAGGACACACATTTGTTTGTAACCTATGCAAATGAAAAATGAAAATACAGTTGACTTTAAGTTAAATTTAAGGACACAGGTAAAGGTGAGGAGCTTGTTGTATGCTTTTGATGTAGTTGTTAATTACCTGTCTGGCGAAGTTGGGAGTTTGGTCAGGAGTGATAGAGTTACTGTATAATGCATAAGCAGATAATACTATGGCAAGTTATAATTGCAAAAAAAAAAAAAAAAACTCTGGTTGTTTCTGTTATTGATGTGATGAGTTATTGTATTTCCAGTCTATATTTGTCGTACCAATGATTTGTTTAGAACTAAAATACTCATTTATATACATATATAATTCATAAATTTATAAATATATAATTTATTAAAATACATCTGTAGAGCTTTATGGCACATCTTTTATAACATAAAATGCTCCTCTGTCTCATTATATCAAGCGTAATATTAATTCTTAACAAGCCTCATTTCTACCTAAAGTATTTTTTTCTCCCTGGCATGGGAATGATGATTAAGGTTCCTCTGAAAGCGTCCTTATGTGGCGCCCCTATCTACGTTCTGAGATGTGCTGAGATAGAGACAGACAAAGAAAGAGGGCACGCCACTATCACTGGTGTTGACGCCACACGGTCCAGAGATGTCAAAACTATCTCGCTCCCCTATGAGAGTAATTGTAATGAAGGGAAGAAAAAGAAAGGAAGAGAAAAAAAGGAGGTGGGATACAGATCAGCTGCAGGCTAAACAAGCCTGCCGAGGCTCCAGAATAAAATCACGATCGTGTGAGAATAAAGAAAAATGTTGCTAAGGCAACTTTATCAGATGTGCAGGTATACTGAGCTGAAGTCACCCTTATATAGAGAGGGGGAAAAGTGATCATGATTATATACAAAACCTGTGTGAGAAGAAGGTATACAGTATATTAAATAATTGTGTATATATTTAGTGTGTGAAGTGTGTTTTTAGCCAAATCATCACTTTTAAAGAAATAATTGTTATTATACCTCAGTTCCGTTAAATGCATATATCTGATTTTTTTTTGTTTTTGTGTTTTTTTCCCAACTTTTTTAATTATTTATTATTATTATTATTATTATTATTATTATTATTATTTAAACAATAACATTTATGCACACTTCAGCAAAAGAAAAGTAGTATGACAAATATTATATGAATATAATATGAATAATATTATCGTATTATTGTCATAATATATATCATATATAATGTATAGTAAAATATTTATACAAGTTGTTAATTTTTTTTGACTGTTTTTTTTTATTTTTTATTAATAATTAATTAATTAATTAATTAATTAATTAATTTACAGAAACAATTTGTGGTGCCCTGTTTTTGAAAATGCACAAGAAGATGGTGAGGCCCTTAAAAAGAATTCAAAAGGATTAAAAAGAATTAGTATTAATTAAGGAATGTTTAATCTCTTTATAGTTCCATTTGTACAATATGTATAGTTGCATCAGAGCTATTTACAGTTTCTCTCTCTCTGTGTTCATTCCTTTCAGTTTCAGTAGCTGTTCAGTAGACAATTCACAGCTTCAAATTGTTAAAGAAACACAAAACATTATACGGACTGTATAGACAGTACACATACTGTACCATCATATTTTATTAATATCAAATTTGCCATATTTAATATACTTTCAACAGTGATAGCTCAGTGCTTTCTTTCACTTTATTTGTCATGTCTGTAAAATTCCAGGGATTTTTGTTTTTAATCACACACTATTAAAACATATGCACATGTGCCTTAATGGTAACCTCCCTCTGTGCATTAACTTAAAACCAAGCCATATATATAGTACATTTATGTATCTTTATAAGCCAGTACAAATATATGGTTACTATACAGAATAATCAGGGAAATATAAATCTTGTATAAATGAATATGTGACTAGCAATAAAATAAATAAAAAATATACTCAGAATGAACTAGCAAACAAATTACAATCCAAGGCACATTATTAAGACATATTTAAACCTAATTATTCAGCTTCAGAGTAACACCTGTAGCATGGGTTCCTCTATCAAAAAAAAAACTATCTAGAAAAATAAATCACTAAATCTCTAAAACCAATTCTACAGAGAATACTTCTTATCATCTCATCAGCAAAGCCTCGACAGAAAAAGGTAAGGGCCTCTCGTTCTTGATTGAGTTGGGTTTAGTGTCCCAGGGCTTGTGTGTGAATGATTCAAGCCCTGATGCCCTGCAGTGTTTTTCTGGCTGCTCAGTCTGTGACAGCGTCTTCGTCTCGGTCAGAAAAGGAGTGCTGTCTCGCTTTGACGTGACATCCAGTCTGTCAGCAGCGGCACTCTGTGGAGGCGTGCTGTGAGACGAGTCAGCGGGGACCCTTTCCACCTCTGTATTTCCTCTGTTTTTGCAATAATAATAGTGTGAGCTTTGAAACGAGGGCAGAGCAGCAGGTTCCAGACACGGCTCTGTTCCAGTGCAGGTGTCCCACGATTTTAAGGACGGAGAAAAATTCTGTGTTGTCAGGAAGTCCCGAGGACAGTGCTCTACACGCCTGGTTTTGAACTCCTGTGTGTGGCAGCGATCACAGTCAAACACCAGTGGACTGGATTGATACACAGGCACATAGCCGGGCATGCCCGTGTCAGACAGCGGACAGAAGCAAGGTGAGGGACTTGGAGACACGGTAGCCTGAAGGAGGACAATTCTACGCAGCTCGTCCATTTCTCTCTGTCTGAGCTCCCGCTCCAGCATCACACTCTCCAGCTCTTTATCAGCAAAAGCTCTCCTTTTCCTCATCTTAACACTAAGCGGAGGATAGTGGAGTCTCGTCTGCCAGTCTTCTGACGCTGGTGATTTACATCCTATGTATAAACAAAAAGCACAACATCTTGTTCAGTATATTAAGGCTGCTGTTACCCCTATATGATATATATGAGTCAGGCAAAAAAAATTATACACACTTCAGGAAAAGAAAAACTGTATGATGTATATTCTATTAATATAATATTAATAACATTATCATATTATTATCATATATCAATATATAATGTATAGCAATAAATTTAGTATAATTTATATTTATAATGTTTTATATGTTTTTATTTTCCTGAAGTGTGTATATATATATTCACTTTCTAACTCCATGATGGTTCCTGATTTTTATTTCTTTCTACATTGTAAAGGAATGCTGAAGGCATCCAAAAA
>JAQMYG010000036.1:7583593-7594518 GCA_030014215.1 Clariallabes teugelsi | reverse complement strand
CACTGTAAATTTCAGAGTATGTGGATATTCCTTTTCCTCACTTAAAGTAGTCCAACAGAGTTTGAAGTGCAAGAATATATACTAAATTGAAAATGTAAGCCAAAGCAAAAATAAATGCAAATTATGTGAATTGTTATCGCTTGTAATGGTGGTGTGCTCTATTCTATTACTTGTGTATCTTACATCAGTTTAATGGAAGCCAGAACTTGCTATTATAATGCCATTCTGGTCAGTGGTCCCGAAAAATTTCTCAGTGGATTTCAACTCATCCAGAACTCATCCAGCATGGATTAGTACACAATCCAAATCTACTGTTCACATTTCTCCCCTGCTTATTCAACTTCACTGGCTGCCTGTCTCATCAGATTTTTTGGTTTGTTTTTCAGCACCTAGATTACATCTGATCACTGCATCCAAAATGCTGACAATTTGAATAAACAAATTACAGCAACTGGTGGTATTATTCTATGCTCAGTTTTGAACACCTGTTCTATTACACTTTAATCACCGTTAATGTCAAACACAAATGTCCAGAATGGCTATTAGATCACCAAAAAGGTTTATTTTCAACTTAGAAACTGATAAGCGTTTGTGTTCTAAACATTTTGGATAAGTGCATTTTAAAAGCAGATAAAATATCTTCATCCTAATCAAGAATGAATACAAATAAAAATGTAGTTTTTTAAAATAATATTGTGTGCATCAGCTTGAGCCCTAAGATTAACAAGTAGGCCCACTGTTGTTGTTGTTTTGTGTGTGTGTGTGTGTGTGTGTGGCAGTCCCAAAACCTCTGCTTTTAGAGGTCTGTACACCTGCTGATGATCAATTAATCAAGGGTTGATGATCATTAGCATCTGGCTGCAATTTAGCAACTTAAATCCTATAGAAGCAGTAAGGGGGTACTGTACTTAGTATTTCTACTGTATTCTATTTGTCTACTACATAAAATCTCAATAAAATACATTTCTGTTTGTGGTTGCAACGTGACAAAATGTGGAAAAGTTCAAGGGGTATGCATACTTTTGCAAGGCACTGTATGTGTGTCTATGTTCCAAACTGTTTTACATAATTAACATCTATTCTTCTGTTTTTAGAAAAAACGCTGTGCGGCTTGTGCTTTGTTCCATTAAAAGCATATGCATAAACATAGAAAACAAAGAGCTTTTATAGTTTTATTTTCTCATAATTCACTGTGTCAAGACAATGAAACACTTTTTTTCCTCAATTACTTTGTGCCTTTGTGCGTTTATCATATGTATGAAGGCCATGAATCTAAAGAAAAGTGTGAGAATTTTAGATTTTATATATTTCATAACTCATTCACCAAAGGTCTATGGGTGAGCAAATCAAAAATTTTATATAGCGAGAGAAAACACAAGGATCAGTTGTAGGTTAGTTATATTTTGGTCATATTGATTGGGGTAAAGGTGTTGTTTAAAGGCAATAACATTGTGCGCCAGGATTACATACTGAAATTTGTGCTTTAAATAGATTGAAAGTTTAGAACAAATACCAGACAATGATTTTTTTTCTTAATCAAACTTTTCCTGTCCAGTTGTTGATCCTGTAGCCTGAAATTCCCGTTTCGAATCACTTATCTTAAGATTTCACAAGATGTGCATTTTTAGATGCTTTTCTGCCAGTCCTTTTGTATTTGCATTACCAAGTTGTATTTGTAAGTTAAACTTACACCATGAATGAAATTAAAATGTTGAGTAGTAGTGAAGTTATGAATAGTTCTTTGTCAGATTAGAAACCACAAGTTTTCACAGCATACTGCTCGCCAAACTGTGGGTGCATCTTAAATCAACCGCTGGACAGAATTTAATGAACTTTTCGCAGTACTTCTGCCTGAAGTTTAACCAAGATGAGATAATATGTTGTGGTTATGACTTACTTGCACCATAAGTCAAATCTAAATGTTGAGTACTGTAAAAGCAATGTTACGAACAGTTATGCCCCTGATTTAATAATCTAATTTAAAATAAGCTACTTTTAAGCTACTGTATTTGCTCAATGTAAACAAATACCTGCACCGATAGATATTAATTAGAAAAGTTAAACTGAATATTTTTACTGGGATTAGTTCATATTTTTACCTCTGAAATAAGCTGTAGCCGATCTACTTTTTTGATTTCTCATCTGTGATTCACTCTCCGATAAACAAGGTGTAAGATATTCAACCTTACAAAATTTTATTTCTTTGTATTTATAAATTAAGCAGAGAGTTCTGCTGTACAGAAAGACAGGCAGACATGTACAGTATGTGGGCTTCAACCTGAAATAATATTATTTTCAGCTTTAACCTTTTAACTCTTTCTACAAACTCTTTAACCATCAAGGACGTGTTCTAACCGTTGTACATTGAAATCCGAGAGCAGCATTTACTTTTAAACCAATTAAACCAGGAATTGTTTAAACCATCCGCCTGATTACTATTACTATTACTTCCTAATAAAATCATATAGAAGGTAAATTCTATATAATTATGAAAAACATATTTCATAAAAAAAAAACAGGCTGAAATGCATAATCGAAATGAAATGCTGGTAAAATTTTATTTATAAATTGTACAAATTTTTTTCATAATCCCTCAGCCGGGTTAAGCCCAGTGGATCATGCCTACTGTATCTACATCCCTGATTTACGTTATTAAGGTGAATCACTTCAACGACTCGTCTCAGTCTGTTATTGTAGCTGCTCCTCTGTTCAGCCAAGATGGCATGAAGAGAATAACAGTTATTATCTAAGATAGCCCTGAGCTTACTGAGTGTTCTTTGTTCTGATGCCGTCTACAAAGAACTTTTACTTCTCAAACAAAGACAGCTTTTTTTAATCAGTTTATTGTGCCTGCAGGCATCACCTGTACTGATACAATTATTACACTCCCAGAACACTAACACAAAGAGAGAGAGAGAGAGAGAGAGACCACCAAACTGATGCAGGACAAAAACTTGACCGTTCTCAGGAAGTAGAAGTGTGCATTGTGTCTGTGACTGTATAGTTACCAGATTTTGGGGAATATGGGGGAAATCAGCAAAAAATATAGTCAGATCAAATAGCAGTACAATATTTAAAAAGATATTTCATTCAAGTGGAAATCACCTGGAACATGAAATACACATTTGGATATCAAAAAATAAGTGCTACCTTTCTCATCTTTTTTGTGAACCATAGCATTTTAGAGCCATGTACAGTACTGTCAAAATTCTTGAGCCACCCCTCACTTCTTCAAAGTTTGCTTCCAAGGAGCACGAATTTCTGGTCTTTTTATACAGTCTTCATATGGAATAGTTCTCCAGGCTTCCTGAAGGACTTTTTAGTCTCTCATTTTCATTCCAGTTTCTGTACCTGCTCAGTTTCAGAGGAATGGTTTTTTTTGTTAGTTAAGCCACACAGTGACCTATGAATCATTCAAACATACAAAATCTCTAACTTAAGGCATGAACCAGTGAGAAACAGATGCAGATGATGATAGATGATCAGGCTGGTGATTAGTATACTGGTGATGCTGAATGCTGATGAGAGGGGAAATGAGGTTGCTGCTGAGGTTATTACATAAACAGGCAATTTTGTGTCTTAAGGCAGCCTGTCACAGTACAACATTTGTTCTTATTTCTGTAAAATAATCTACATCATTTAATTTCTTTCATTCTTGTGAAGAAATGAGCGGTGGCTCAGGACTTTTGCACAACATTGTGCTTCATAAAAACTGTGACCAAGTCCTCTCTCTCTCATGTTGTTCTTGAACTGGTTTCAGTTCATTGTATTGCAGCAGATTTCCAGAAATCCACAGTGGGTAATATTCCCCATGTTACACATTCACTTTGTTTCACCTTATTGCCTCTGGCTGTGGTTCTAATCTTCTTTGCTTGAGCCGAGTGCTTTCTCACCCACTCATGGACACCATGCTTTCTCCCCCCCACAAACAATAAACTTTATATTCATTTATATTGGTAAATCTCCTTAATCCTTGCAGGTAGAACTTTTTATTCAGGTTAAAGAAATATTTTTTTAATCAAGGTTGGATTGTGGTTAGGAGCGTGATTGAGTGCAAGAGCTGCGTAGGAAAAACAGACCAGGGAACAGATTTTCATTTTCTCCATTATTTAATACATTTGTTTTAGAAGCATGTTTATCAGCACTTTCATACACCCGATATGTCGCAGTATGACGATGCAATTATATTGAACCAATACACCAACGTTCTCAATGTTATAATTTATACTCTTTGGAAAATAATGACATCCTTTTAATTGGTTGATAAACTATATAGAACAAAAAAAAAAAGTATTATTCGCCTTTCATCCCATTTTCTCTACTAATATACATACTGTACATATTTTAAGAGTTAGGCCTTTCAGAATACTATAACCTTGGTAATTTGCACCTCTTGTACGATAGCAATTAAATGCTTACCAATAGGGATAATTTATGCACATGCAACATCTCTAATTCTCTAACAATCCTCAGAATCTGAAACAAAAACATGAAGCATTTTGTAGAGTACCCTTATGCATGCTAATGAGAGAGATTAATGTGCTTCAGGAGCATATTTTCATCCATACAAATTCATTTTGCTAAAATGACTCTTGGCTTCTCAGCCTTGACACGCAGTTGTATCATGCTTTTTTGTCAGTTTTATTTTGGCAGGTTTATTATTTCCTGTCAAGCGCGTTCTTTCAGAAAGCTTTTCTCTACCTGCGGAAAAATGAATATTGACCAATTTCGCAGTTTAATGTTATTGTATCAGGATGCCTTTTCTTTTCAGTCAAAGGTGGAAGTTGCAGTTAGCAAGAGACATTTATTTCATGGATTAGGACTGTTTCGTAAAAATCTATTTGCTACAGAATAGATGTGGCAGAACTAAGGAACTCTTTTTTGCAAGATGTGTTGAAGCATAATTGTAAGATGCGAAATACACTAAAGTAAATGGACAAAAGTATATGGCCAAATGTGGTAATTATTGAATTCAGGTGTTTCAATCAGGCTCCTTATCCCCACTGAAGGGCAATGTTAGTTCTTCAGCATACCAAGACATACCAAGACAATGCTATGCTTCCAACTTTGTGGCAACAGTTTTGGGAAGGCCTTTTTCTATTTCTCTTAAAGACATGGTTTGATGAGTTCGGTGTGGAGGAACTTGACTGGCCCGCACAGAGCCCTGACCTCAACCCCATCCAACACCTTTGGGATGAACTGGAACGGGGATTGTCCAACATCAGTGCCTAACATCATAAATTCTCCAGGGAATGAATGGGCACGAATTCCCACAGAAACACTCCAAAATCCAAAATTATGGACAGCCTTCCAAGAAGAGTGGAAGCTGTTATAGCTGCAAAAGGGGGACCGACATCATATTGAAGTGTATGTATTTGGATACAATGTCTTTGCAGGTTTGGCCAAATTCTTTTGTTCATGTAACAAAAGCCACAAAGATGTGGCCATCCTTACTGTATTCTTTTAGAATGGAAATATACAGCATATCAGCATTTATCATTAGAATAGTACTGTATCTACTAGTTATTTAGCATATTATATGTATATACCTACCTTTTCCAGAATGTTTTATATATTGAATTACACATAGTGGCTAATTTTCCCAAATAGGCACATTCAACTAAAACCAGGATGTCATCTCATGAGCAGAAGAATAAAGTTGTAGAACAGATTGACATTTACAGAAGATTTAACAGTACGGCGATGAGACAGCTGGCTACAGTAAAACATTGGAATGGTGCAAACGCTTTTAAGGTTGCAATTTAGGGTAATAAATGTGACCTCTACCACCTGCACCCATGTCCAGGTCACCTTCTGGTTCATCTCTTTCTAAACTGCTCATGGACATTTGTTCAGTCTGGCAGTGCAATATGTACATTCTGAACTGTGTGGCATGGTATTACCCTTATTGTGTATGACCAGTGACCCTTCCTCTTTTTGTCTTTACAGGCTTTACTTTACTCGCTTGCATTCTGACACTTGAATGATTCATGGCATTTGGTAGACATCCTTATCCAGAGCGACTTCCATCATCATCATTATACTGTACATATGAGCAGTTGAGGGTAAAGGGCCTTGCTCAAGGGCCCAACAGTGGCAACTTGGTTATGCTGGTGTTTGAACCTGGGACCTTCTGTTTAGCAGTCCAACACCATAGCCACTGAGCTAACCCTAACCCTGCTTCAGATGTTTGGACTGTGGCTTTTGATATATTTGAATATATTGAATATTATTAAATCTTCAGCACACAGGTCCTTGCACAGCATCTGTCTGTTTTGTTGTGCAGAAAGACATTAAATGTGTTTTCATTTTCACTCATTTGTGATTTGCTTAGTGATACTGCTGATAAATGTTGGCTTGTGCAATATTTTTATAATTCATGTGAGAAATTAACAGTGAACATTGCTACCACGGTTACAGTTATGTTTAATAGGAGGGGAAAAAAACACCTCTAACATTTTTTTTTTTTGTCTTAAACAACATATTTTATGCTGTCAGTTAACAGCAATGGAATTTGAATCTTTAAACAGAATTAAAAAGTCTACCTTATAAAAAATCAAAAGGACAGAGATGTGCAAAGAAAGCCCATACTTTCAAAAGTCATACAGTGTTTCGGCCATCATAGGTTCCACTTACTAAATATAGTGTATATGTGTTTTTGTGGTCCTCTGTGATGGTCTCTGGATTCACTCTGAGCCTGTCCAGGACAAATCTGCTGAAAATGATTTGATTGAATGACCTATATAATTTGCATGGTTTTTCTTCACCATGCTAATATAGCAATAGAACTGCCATTGTCTTTTGCTTGTTTTTGTTCTGTCTTGTCTTGTCTTGTCTTCATTTCAGCCATATGGGACTCCTCTCTTGATGGTCCAGGCGTCGTACTTCCGAGCCCTTATTTCATTTTTCTACACCTTGAGTTCCCCAGTGGATCATCTTGTTACTCTGAGTCATAATTAAGTGTCAACTCCAAATAATGGAAAGTTCCATGCATTTCTCAGAGCTCATTGATCTACCACAGAGAGAACACGTGCCACTACGGAACCTGTGAAATCAGACTGCATCTCACACTCACTATGAATTTGATTTTACCCCAAGGTAATGCCTGTGCTGTGCAAAAACGTGGCAGTAAAAAAATCACTTCAAGCCTCAAACACGAGGTAATTTTCGACAATCAGTGTGTCCTATCTCCAGAGGTGGACCTAATCCATCTATTTGACCATTTGCTGTTGTTGTTTGACAACAGTGTTGTATGTGACGTTCTTGCTATTTTTTCCTGTCAAAGTCTATTACAACCTTGCAACCCCTTTCCTGATCCGGCCATGAGAATGATTTCGATACAGTCCTGTTTGTCAAATGCATTTTAAAGGATATCTGCAAAAAAAATATGAGTATAAAAACTAAAAAGCAGGATTTACCTTGAGTCTGACCTTATTTATGCATAAAATAAAGTGGTTGATGAAGATGGATGAAAGTTGGATAATATTTTTTTGCACTTTTGGCATGTACAGTATACGATGCAATAGTCACACTTTCAGCTTTAATAAACCTTTCAGTCAAACTCCTTTTTTTAACTCATGAAGCATGATTGATGAAATGCATTCAAATCCCACACATCTATTTATACGCTGCGAATTTTATTTTAAATCCACATCGATGTCATGACGATGTAACCTGTAGTTGCATAGCAACGTGGCTGTACAGTAATGACCCTCATTATAACCAGAGAGTTCGCTGTCCTGCTGTCTCATATGTGTTTTTTTTCCGTTTAAGCTGTGTTATAATTAGCTGCTCAATAAGCTTAACTTTGGCTGTGTGAATAGTTATTTTTTTTATTAAATTAGACTGTTTTAGTTTTTCTCCCCGTGCTTGGTGGGTTTCCTCCGGGTACTCCGGTTTCCTCCCACAGTCCAAAGACGTGTAGGTTAGGTCAATTGGCATTCCCAAATTGCCCGTAGTGTGTGAATGGGCGTGTGAGTGTGTGTATGTATGTGTGTGACCTGTGATGAATTGGCACCCTGTCCAGGGTCCAGGATGTTCCCCGCCTCGTGCCCTAAGTCTCCTGGGATAGGCTCCAGGTGCCCCGTGAGCCTGAATACAGAATAAAGCGGTATAGAAGATGAGTGAGTGTGTGTTTTAGTTTTATCACTCATTGACTCACTGAATACATTTTTGGAGTTGAGTTATGTGCACTTAGTCAGGATTTAATCTACAAATTGTGCACATCGATATTCAGACTTCAGATGCAATTACAGGCTTAGGAAATATTCATAAAGTTAAGTGGGATTTGCACAAATAGAACGCCTTTTAAGGCAAATATTAAATCCTTCAGTTTTGTACAATTAATTACTTTTTCTAGAGTCTTTTTTTTTTCAAAAGGAAACCATATCTTAATCACAGACATTTTTCATCTTGATAACTATATTATATCAATAAATTTACTTAAGTTGATCTTTAATTATAGCAGAGTATTGTATTAAATATATTCTAACTGGTGTTTAGTCTATAAAAAACATTCTGTATACCTTAGTGTAAATATTGGTGTGACTTTCGGACTCTAATTTCTAAGCAGCTATAATCCCTTGAAAATAAGATTCTAATTCATGCAATTATATTATAATGCAAATCACGACAGTTACAAGACCTGAAACAGAGATCTCGGGCAGAAACAGGTTTAACCCTGCAGCCGGCTGACTCAACTTGTTTGAATGTAAACGCATGCGGTATGTGTCTGAGGAGGAGTGGCCAAAACAGGCAGCCGTTTTGATTTGCATTCTGCAAGTGCACTAGGGCAGACGTTTCAAATAAATCACTCGGCCATGATGTGGCATTTACCAAACGATAAGCCCGACGGTTGTCACACATGGCTGGAATGTAATCAGATATTCAGGACACTGACAGGGCATTGTGGCGTAGGTGACACGAGACATTTCAGGACAATTATTATAAATAAAATACACAGGAAAATAAAATCATGCAGTCAGCACTTTGCTCAAAGCAGAGACAGCATGCCGGGTGAGTGGTACATGACAGGGTGAAGTTATGAGTTAAAATGTGTTTGGGACCTGCTTCAACTCATAGCTCATTATCCACTGCTGTTACAGCACACTGGGGTCATGATTACTCCTGGTCAGGTCAACATTCACCACTGAACTGGATCCAGTGTTTTGTTGAAAATGAAGATGATTCAGTCACAAGTCTGTTTCTATTTGCACCACGATTACAAAACTGCCTTTGCTGATACTGTATATGTGCTATGTACTTTTTAGCTAATTGCAATAAATCCGACTATTAGTGACCAGTAGTCAGAGGATTAAATAATGGAAGATAAGAAGAAAATAATAATAATGTATAATGGATAAAATAATTATACTAATAATTATAGTTAGTTAGTTGGTTAGTTGGTTAGTTAGTTGGTTAGTTTGTTTTTGTTTGGTTGTCTGTTTGTTTGTTATTGGTGGCTGATTTACTGGAGTCATGCTGTAAGACAAATTTCCATATATAACCAGTTTTAGACAGTCAGGTTCAGATTTAGACAGACATTTGCACATTTAAAATAAAAGGCAGAATTTAGAGTTTTCTGATTTTTTAAATAAAATAAATGCTGTTTTATTATATATATAATATACGTCTGTAGACATATGCCATCTGCTGTGCATTTTAGAATTACTTTCAATTAAATGACCAAAATGCAAAACTAACGTCTTTATTACGGCTTATATAATATACATCTATATCTATAAAACAGAAATTCTGTTTGTTTGTCTGTTTGTTTGGGCAGTGGGCGGTGTTTGTGGTGTTTGTACAGATAGTTCCGTAGCCAATCACTTGCGTTTCTCCCTGAATGTAACAGTAGGCGGCACATATAACGTAAGATAAATGGGTGGTTTTTAAGGTTCTTGGTTATGTCTGTTTGCTACCTCAGGTATAAATTAGCAAAATGCTTGATTGACTTTTGTTTTAGACCCATGATGGAATCTGCGTTAAACTTCATATCCCAAAATTCAGATCAGTCTTGAGATATGGCTCCCAGCTGAACCAAAACAGCTCCCATGATTACAGACTTGCACCTGCATGCAATTACCCTCCCTGTTAACGATCTATTGCTCACTGCAGGGTACATGGACCACTACTTTTCCCAATTATTACTAATCCATAATTTTGGTTAATAATCCCCTGGCCCAGATGGCCTGGTGGTGTAGTGGTTAGCACTGTCGCCTTGCACCTCCAGGGTCCGGGTTCGATTCCCGCCTCGGTGTGCATGGAGTTTGCATGTTCTCCCTGTGTGTGGTGGGTTTCCTCCGGGTACTCTGGTTTCCTCACACAGTTCAAAGACCTGCAGGCTAATTGGCGTTCCCAAATTGATGGTGGTGTGCGTGTACCCTGTGATGGATTGTCACCCCGTCCAGGATGTACCCCGTCTTGTGCCTTAAGCCGATTCTTCGACCACTGCCTATTTTCATTTTGTTGTTTTGGTGTAAGTAAGACAAAAAAAAAAAGTCGCTAATATTAATTGGACTGCCTTTTGCTTTGATTACGACCATAGCATGTTTTCCTATAAGCTTATGCAATGTTCAGTATATTCAGATCTTCGGCTGACCTCATGTTTTTGGACCTCACATCTGCCCAACAAAAGCAACCCCAGATCATAACACTGCTCCACAGGCCTGTGCAGTAGGCACTACATCATTTCATTCACCTCTCTTCTTATTTTGATGTGTCCATCACTCTGGAACGGGGGTAAATTTGGACTGATCGGACCACTTTTTTTCCAGTGCTCCACAGTCCTTTTTTATGCTCCCTAGCAAATTTAAGCCTTTTTTTTCAATTAGTCTCACTGATAAGATGGCCCCGTGTGTCTCTTTGGGATGCGTCTGGTGTCTGGTGACGGTTTCACTCTACCATGAAGACGGTTCTGGCCTCGA
>JAQMYG010000036.1:7524059-7543149 GCA_030014215.1 Clariallabes teugelsi | reverse complement strand
GACCTCCGGCTGCGAGAGGTTACAGCATCACCCGGGAACCGAACCCGCGATCTCCGGATGATAGGGCGAGCACTTTAACACTGCGCCACTCGGAGGCCTAGCTAACTATATTCTAACACAAGGCTGAATCCCAAATCCCTTATATTTAACACTATTTGGGATTTATCTCATATTCTAAAGCAGAACAAGTGGAAATATAAAGTAAATCTCGTAAGTTCCTCAGGACTGTCCACCACCTCCATGCTTTATTCTCCTCACCTTTTGGCTACATACTACCGACAAGAATTGAAAACTATTTTCAACCCTGTTAATTTCACTTACATTGTCAGTCGCTACGAGTTGGTCGCCAGTTCAACAATAGTCCTGCCAGTTGCGGAAGGATACGTGTTTGCGACCGGGTAAATAAACAAACATATGTTGATCGTGAAAAACATTTGTGGAACTGTTGTATAAAAGCAGTATCATAATCGAGGTCGGGTTGAACCCTCATACTGAGGATATCACAACTGTGTTGATATTCAGCACAACCGTACAGCACAAATTTTCAGTTATAAGAGTTTTGGTATTTTAAACTGAATGGGTTAGATCCAAACCTTGATGACATTTCAGTAATTCCGACTTGAATCTCAAATGTGTTCTATTAAAATTTTTGTGACTTGGCTCTGTGCCTCTAAAAAATTATAGAAAATATTACAGTGCACCTTTTAAAATAACGTGCCTAGTTGGATTTTTGCTCAGTGAATTAGTTTTAGAGTTAAAGAGGTTTAGAGCTACATGGAGAACTGATGTATTATGCAAGCCGTGTTGATTCCGTGAAATGATGCGCAGGTGCTGAGTACCGAAGCTGGTCAGATTTTTAATGGTTTTCTCTTTTTTTCCAGTTCTGTTTCTCATTTCCTTTTGCAGAATTATTGATCAAACAATAACCAGAAACAAAGTTGTGCTTTTTGAACCTGTTCTAAAGGCACCATGACAGGAGCTGTTGCTTTGCGTGTGGGATGGGGGGCGAGCGGGTGTGTGGGTTGCGGACGCATTTGCATCGGATAAGCGGTCCAGTTCGTCTCTCTCTCTCTGATGTCTTTGTTACTGGCACAGAATCCTGCAAACAATCCATGAGCACCATTTAGCAGCCTTTGATTTTTCTCACTAGGATTCTCTATGTGGGTGGGGGGTGTCTTTGTGTGTGTGTGTGTGTATATATATTTGTGTGTGTGTGTCTGTGGCGAAACACTGAGGCAGATTTTGGGACAGCAGCCAGAGCAATGAAGAATATCTTAGAGCCTTACATGATTCTTCGGCCCTGGCACTTTCTATCTCCCTGCTTCTCTCTCGCTCTCTGCTTTCCCTCAGTCTTCATCCACTCCTCTTCATCCTCTTGCTGTGCTACACACTATGAAACATGCGTCCTAGCTATCTGAAGAGCATGGTTCGAGTTAATCTCCTGAGATGAAGTTAAGCGCCTGGTGATCATGGGCTTACACAGGAGTAGCCTGTGGTTCCGAGTCTAAAGTCGCTCTTAATTTCGAAAATGTGTCTCTAAATCCTTTCAATTGGAAGAGTCCTAGTACAAGGATTGGTTTTCTTGTCAAATGCGATGTCTTCTCCTTTAG
The DNA here is from genome assembly GCA_030014215.1 of Clariallabes teugelsi. NCBI lineage: Eukaryota > Metazoa > Chordata > Actinopteri > Siluriformes > Clariidae > Clariallabes > Clariallabes teugelsi. Next base: position 7,541,539 of record JAQMYG010000036.1, on the reverse strand, counting down.
AAAAAGACAAAAAAGGGGAAAAAAATCAATTACAGAGGAGGCTCTTTTTGGTCTTCTCAGTTAAAGGACATGACTTCAATTGAACAATTTGTCCAAAATGTTTCTTTTCTGCTTTTAACACACTTTGACACTACATCTCGAAGTGAATGAAAATGTCTGGATCCATAGACATTTTTTGTTATATAAAATGTAATATATATATATTTCTTTATATTCCTCACACTACTATATATTGCTGAAAGTATTCGCTCACCTGCCTTCACATACAGTACATATCACCTAGAGTAACATCCGATTCTTAATCCATAGGGTTTATACACAGCTATAACAGTTTCCACCCTTCTGAGAAGGCTTTCCACAAGGTTTAGGAGTGTGTTTCTGGCAATTTTTGACCTGTCTTCCAGAAGCGCATTTGTAAGGTCAGACACTGATGTTGGATGAGAAGACCTGGCTCGCAGTTGAAGCTCTTATAGCTGCAAAGTGTGGGCCAACATCATATTAAACCCTATGGATTAAGAATTGGATGTTACTCAAGTTCATATGCATGTGAAGGCAGGCGAGCGAATACTTTTGCCAGTATAGTGAAGCTGCAAAACTAACCATAGAAGATGGAATAGGACCTGACATAACCCCATGTGACTCGTCTTCTGAAGTCTGTCAGAACTGGCTCAGAACAGTTGTTTCACTGAAGGAGAAAATCATCTCAGTTCACCAATCAGCCATAGAATTAAGAAGACCATGGTTTTGGTTTATCTTGTGTCGTTGGGGCAGTTCTACCCCCTTTAGGGCAAGGCTTTTCAGGGATTCTGGTGGTATGCTGTCGTGTCTGGCACCAGGACATTGGCAGCGGATCCTTTGGATGCTGTGGGTAGCGAGGTGAAGCATCTGTGGATCGGATTTTATTGTCCAATCGAATTGGAATCTGGGGAGTTTGAAGCCCAAGTCAGTAGTCTAGGGCGATTTTCCTCACGCATGGTGGTGCACTGGATATTCTGACACCTTTCTATCATGGTCAGCAGTAATGTTTTTCAGTGATCTGTGCTGCATTGACTCTTCTTTGGGATCAAACCTGACAGGCTGGCCTTTGGTCCCAGTGAGCACGGGTGGGAGTTGGGTCGTGGCTCATGATCCTGTCATCAGTTTGCCGGTGTATAGTTGGGGATCGATGTTGTTCGGTTCACCTGGCGGTGATGTTAAAGTTATAAAACCATTCATGTTCACCGTATATATTCAGCACATACTGTACACAAATGCCATGAGGTCAGATTCTGTCGATTTGAACAATTTGCTTAAGATTTGTAACTTTAAATCCCCTTTGCCTATGGAGACTTTTGGGCCACCTTATACTAAAGATTTTTTTTATATGCTTTCATATTTCCTGTAAAGTTCACAATGGTAAGAAAGACAGTTCTGATTGCTTTTTAAACATGCCAGTTTAAACAAAGAGTCTATCAAATGCAGATATAAAGTGACGGCAAACATTAGGCTTTGATCATGTTGTTGGACATGTATGCTGCTTCACCCGTGCATCCACTGAAGCAACTCTATATCAGGATACGCTAAACTCACTATTCTGTCTGAATAATGCAGCAAATATTTTAAAATGGCACCATTTTTTGCGAAAAACCTTCCAGTGATTGTGTTACTGCATGTCAGCGTATTAAAGCTTATTGGTTTAAAATGACATAAAATGAGCTCCATAATGGACAAATGCCGCTTGTGAGGTGGGTCATATGTGAGTATTATATTGTGTATTATATCTGCACGGCTCACTGAGCAAATTACAGAGTGTGTTCCAGAGTGGATTTCCTGCTGAGCTCGGTGAGGTTGCGGTCCTGCCGGAGCGAGCAGGGTCGGGTCGAGCGTTGTCTGGCATGTCTGGTAATAACTACACATGGAAATGTCTGTCACTGCTACTCTGTGTGTGTGAGAGAGAGCAAGACAGGAGATAACCTCAATCACTGTGAGTTTAGCGTCTACCTAATTATGGATGGACATCGCTGACTGAAATTTGTAGCACAATATTTTCAAAATTTGTAGATAGTAAAGGTATATAAAAAAAAAAAGTACAGAAAGAATATAACATAAAAAACAAATAGTAAATCAAGAGATTATCTGCTGTCAAGGTTTTCAACATGTATGTGTCTCCACTTATAAAGAGCAGTCCGGTGATGCTTAAAGGTCACTGCAGGTCACTGATAACTAATGCGTCCATCTTTTTCAGTCGTCCAGTATGATTTCTACATCATTGTGTCTGGAGTCCGGAGTTCCCCCGCCAGTCCCCCCGCCGAAATGTCTAGTGAGGTGTATAAACAAAGACACAAAGGTTTCCTAGGAGCTGTCAGGCTATGAAACGAAGCAAACATGTTTGTGTTGTGTGTGTGTGTGTGTGTGTGTGTGTGTGTGTGTGTGTGTGTGTGTGTGTGTGGTTTGGAATGTAAATGTGTGGCTATCCACTTGATTATTCCTAGTCTAATAAAAAAGGTTGATCAATTGGTTTATACTAAAATTCCACCGGGAGAAACAATCACACGGCGTTTCTAAATAATAGTCTCGGTTGGAATAGTGATTTAACGGTTGTGTTTGCGCACTGAGCTTGTTTTAATATTCCCAGAGACTAGAAGTAGTTGTATTGTGGCAAGGTCATTAACCATGCAAATATATATTCACTGTATATGTAGTACTGAGCAAAAGTCTTGATGTACAATTCATTTTTTTTCCTATTTTGCTTCCAAACAGCCAGACTTTATTGTATTTTAATGTACTTTTGAGGAACAGTTCTCCAGGCTTCCTGAATGATATTTTCGTCTCTCATTTTTTGCCAGTTCCTGTATCTGAGCAGTTTCAGAGAAATAATTTTTTTGTTTGTTAAGCCAAATACAGTGACATCATTCAAGGAATCATGAGGAAACATCTAACTATAAGGCAAGGGACCAGCGGGAAACAGGTTCAGATGACGACAGATGATCAGGCCGGTGATTAGTTATACTGTGCTACTGATGCTGAATGCTGAGTGGCTGGAACAGACGAGAGGGGAAATGAGGTTGCTGCTGATGTTGTTACATAAACTAAAATTTTGCATATTTCATTGGATCAGCTTTTGCTTTGATTATGGTCAGGGCATCGTTTTGATAAGCTTATGCAGTGTCACAACAGTTATTTCCATCCAGAGTCGCGTTCATTTGTCTCCAAGATCTTGATGATGGGAGAGTCGGGCCACTGTTTAAAGCCTCCTCCAGCACATCTGAAAGATTCTCAGTTGGGTTATGGTTTGGTCTTGGGTTATTGTCATTCAGTATATTCAGCTCATCAGCTGACCTAATTTTTTTGGGCACAGAAGAAACTCCAGGTCATAACAGGCACTAGGCTTGATGGACGCACTACTTTATCCTCCTTACTTCTGACCCTGATGCGCTAATCACTCTGGGCAAACAGGACAAATCTGGACTCATCAGATCACATGACTTTTTATAGAAGACAGTTGGTTTCTGGAGTGGAAAGGATGAGGGATGTGAAAGAAGAATGTTTGTGTCTTTCTGAGTTAAGATGTAAGTTTACATGTGCACATTAACTTATTAACTGCAACAACATCATCAGTTCCAGGAACACATTCATAAGTCAGGTTAATTCGTAAGTCCGTCAAAGTGAGTCTTATTTAAACTGTACCTTTGACACAAATATACAATATAAAGCGTAAAGAACCAAACACACATTTTTGCTGCTTTGGTTCCGCATTATAATTTCACAACAAAATTAGTATTATTTACCATCAGGACAGCTTTACAGGACATTTTTCATGACATTTTCAATGATTCAATCCCGGACTGATTCACTGAAACGTTGAGGCCGACTCATTTCTCCCGCGTCCCCACATGCATTCAAACATTATACCGAACATTGGCCATTTTTATACATTCACTTATACACTGAAAATATTGTATATAATCATAAATATTGGTGCACTGCAGTTTGTACAATACATGTGAGCTACTTCCGCAGTGTGTTTGCATCTATGAATGTTTTTAGATCCTTGGTTCGATCGAATCTGCAGAAATTTGTAACTTGAATGTTCGTAACTCGGAGACTTACTGTACCTAGGTGCCGATTCAATTCACATTGCAATTCTGTAAGTATCACCTTAGGATTATAGAGGAACAGCAACTTTTTACACCCAAGAATGCAAATTTGTTCGCATCTACAAATGTTTGTAGATCCGCGGTCCATTCACGTCTGCGTAAATTCGAAACCCGAATGTTCGTAAGTCAGCAACTTACTATAATTTGAATTGTATTGAAAATTAATCGTGACCCTCCTGGACCCCTACAGGGTCCCTGGGTTCATCCTGAGCCTGTGTTACTGTGTAGAGTTCCACACTTTCCTCCAGGTTTTTTACTGTCCCTTAATATTTCAAAAACATGGACGTATTGAATGTGTGAACAAGTGTATCGCATGCTTTCCAGTGTACCTCGATTTTATACTGAGTGTTCCCAGGATAGGGCCAGAATCAACCCTGACCCGGGCTTAGTCAAAATAAATGAATTCATTAATTTTTAATCTTAATTATGATAAAAGGATTTTGTATCCACTATCCAGTAGCTGCTCTATAGAAATGATTTTCCTCAGATCCATGTTTAAGTTCAAGACTTCAGTCAAGAAAATAAGGCCAAGTTTTTTAATTCTTAAGCGTTTTTTGAACTTGGCATTGAGAATTTTAGCTAAGGGGGTTAACTAATTGTCATTTTATTCCGCTTCTACATTTTTGTTCTTCTATGGGCAAACATGTAGATTTAGCAAATGGGCGAGAGATTCAGCACTAATTAAAATTCATCACACTTACTCTAATTAATTATTTTCCCTCCTGCTTCCTCTGCTGTTCATAAATATTAAAGATTGCAAAACACATTCCTGTTAGGCGCTCAGGATTTTTATCATCACATATTCATTTTCTCTAGTTCTGCTGCTTGTCCTCCGGGATGATTGAATTGTAGTAATGATTCAAACCGCTAACTCTGAGCCGCACACTGCTCTCGGTGTGGTGCGGGGAGTTAAAGTTTAAGGTGCAGGAATGGGCACGGTGTTAAAGAGAGTTGTGTTCAGGAAGAAGTTAAAACACAGAGCGTGAGTGTAGTTGAGAATGATCTCCGTGATATTAATTTAAGAAAATGAGCTAGCTCGGTCTGTTAAAGTTTGCGCCTTTTATCTGTCCACTAGAGTAGATTAGAAATGCAGGATGATTAAGGCGATAACCTTTTCTCTCACTCTCTCTCTTACTCTCTCTGTCTCCCTTTCTCTCTCTTTTTTTCTGGAAATTCATGTTGGGTGATGAAACTTATGGCACATTAGGTTGCAACCTTGAGTCACACACCGAATATTTAGCCGATTTTTTTATGTCAAGTATAAGCCTATTATTTTAAGACAAGTTAGCAGTTTAACTGTGTCCGGTAACTATATTTGTTTCTGCTTAGTGCTTCAAATATTCATATCAGTATTTGTGTTAGGATTTAAAGTTTAATTCACTGTGCCCTTAACGAGATGGTAATGGAGGCTTTGGGCCACCTGTGCATTTGTCCAAAATCTCAAAAATTTGTAGTTGAATTTTGTAGAATTTATATAGATTTGTCTTTGCAGTAACCATTTTTTTTCGTTAGTCAAACGGATACGTTACCTTATTTATTTCCAGGAATTTAAGACCAATGTTGACACTTTAGTCCATCTTTTTGTCAACTCATCCATCAGTTGGAAACTTTTATAATATTGCTGTAAGTGAACATGTAGAACTTGATGACAAATGTGATGATAAAGATTCCTCTTCCACCAATAAATCAAATCCTTCTTATAACTAATTTGTGTGCTAGAAATACCCTTAAATATATATATCAAACCTGAAACGAGCTGTTGAGGAGAACACTTTCAGACACTTGATCTTGCTGTGACTGTGAACCAATTTTAAAATTTCATCGGTACATCTACTTCCATATAACAACAACTTTTAACTATTCAACTATTAGTTATCGCAGCGTTCCTACGTAGTAAAAACCCAAACGTTGGATTACCGTTACTGTAATATAAGTCCTATTCGCACAGGATTAGTATTATCGTGGGACCTCATGTGATTTAGACCCTCCAATGTGAATTTCATGTGGCGCATTCAGTGAAGCCTGTGATTATATTCATATTTTCTGACTTATCTGCCAGATATGATGTCAAGGTTTGGAGTTGTCTTGTCATTATAGGTCTAGCTCTATGAAATAAACAGAAGACTTTTCCTTACCGCATGCTGCTATACATGTCATCCATTCTCCATCCAATCATTCGTTTTGCTTTTGCTCTTCTGATAGTTTTCAGCTTTCTCTTTCTGCACATTGTATGGTATACAGCGATATGTATGGTATACCACGACCTCCAAAATACGTTCAAAGCACTCCAACCTGCATTCTTTGCAGAAGATGGATAAAAAGGTGCACAGGACACAAAAACCTTGAAAAAAATGATATACGACCCCTCGAAATCCTGGCCAAATCACAGGCATGCTGATTACCACAGGACTAATATTACCACAGGACTAATATTACCACAGGACCTCAGTGTTTGGTGAAATATGGGAGGTCATCTGCAGGGGGGAATTTTTACTTTACAAATTACAGACATGGCCGATTCGCACGGGATAAAGATCATAGACAATTATTACAAATAACTACAGGTCCCCAGGTAATACTAATCCCATGCGAATAGTTGTAACAATATTGCGATTACGTCCACTGTCAGGGCAACATCGTTTTTGGAAAGTTGCTAAAAAGATTTTGAGATAACGTTGAATGAACGACCCACCGTTTGTATGTTGCAACAAACTTTTATTCTGAACATTTATGCTGATTAACATCCATTCACACAACGTCCGACCATATCCATGATCGCTACCGTTTCTAAAAGGGTTTAGAATTCCGATCAGAGATTGGGACGGACACAACACCTTCCCACAACGCAGCGAAATTTATCTCAAGGCACTCATCTCATATCATTAGTGTTGTAATGTTAGCGCTTTGTTTCATTTTCTTTCAGAAATATTACTGTGAGGTGCATTTTACTCCACTCCAGTGTTTGTAGTGCTCATTGTTTTGTATGCACACTTACTGCACAAGCTTCATCACCACGTTCCATTGTGGTAAGCAATGATTAGCAAGCAGCGACCTGAATTTGAATCCTGCTCAGGCCATTGTTTTTGGTGTTAATTTGGTAATTTTTGCATTATTGTGTAAGGGGAACCCCTTTTTTACCCCATTGTCATGTAGTCAACACTGATCCTACATCATTTCATCAAGATAATTCAAACTTTCCAAAACAACCTAATACCGATGGTGTTCCACCGTCTGTGACGTTGCCAAATTAAAAGCATCCTTTTTAACGTTTTTTTTGGCAACCGAAACTTCCTGTTGGACGGATGCACAGGTGGACAGAAATGTGGACTTAAAAACATAATTTCTCCTACCATTGGTGGAAAATGCGAAATTTTAAATAATGGTTAAATGTAGGATTTATGCAGACGTATCCTAGATGGCGTACCAGTAGATGAGCTGGTTTTATTTCGGCATTAGTTCAAACATGATTCCGGGATATTTCAGGAATACCTGAGGCATAGAAACACTAGAAGACGCTGGAAAAAAACAGGCCAAGAGGAATAAAAATGCCAGCACTGTCAGCATGGCATAAATAAACACTGTACTGTATATGCGGTGTGGCCTTTTTCTCCGTGTTATTGAGGCTTCATATCTGAGCACTTGCTCACATCTGCATGAAAGACAGCACAAAGACAACAGAAAAGTCACTGCTGACAAACTTTGTAAAAAAAAGATCCCCAAAATCCAATTCATATCAGCATTCATGTTCTTTTAAAACAGATTAGAATAACATCGTCTTATTCAGTCACATCTCAGAATACTTGTTCTTGTTCAGACTCTCCGCTCAAAAGTGCTGTGAAAGAGTCTTGTGTTTTTTTCACTTGCTACAGCAGATTTAGCTGGAAACCCACATACGGTTCCATATTGCTGTGTTTGGACCCTGATATTAAAAAAGCACGGCACGCTAGTGTTAAATTACCTAGAATGAAACGCGCAGGCCTACAAACCACTTATCGTATTCCTCTCTGCACCGAGCTTAGCAGGAAACCCAGCAGCACTCTGAGATCTGTACAGTCAGTGATTTATAATGAGATCAATCCCATGCACTTACCTAATATCTGAGCAGTAAATACAGAGCAGAGTGGTGTGTGTGTGTGTGTGTGTGTGTGTGTGTGTGTGTGTGTGTGTGTGTGTGAGAGGGGAATGAGTGGAATGAGAGGAAGTGGGAGGAGAGCAAGTGTTTGATGTGCAACAAGGGCTTTGACTAGTCACACAGGGAGTCATGCAACCATGAGTAGGATTACGGGGAACAATAGTGTTTCTGTGATAAAGCTGTGAAAGTCTTTGAAAACTGGATTAGGTTCTGGATTTGGTACGGATAAATGAATGTCATTTTGTTTTACCTAAACATTAGTCTGAACATTAGCTCTACACTATGTGTTTATATCTCGTATACTGTGTAAAGTAAAGAATTTAGTTTTGTTTTTTTAAGGAAAAAAAAAATCAACACTGTCATAATATTATTACATAATGTACGCTTTCAGATTTATTGAAGTGCAGCATTTTTTTTTGCTGATATTTCACATTATTTCGGGAACCTCTTCCAACTCACCCCGTGGTGTTTTCAGCGTATATGCTCACTAGATAGGATGTAATTTGTATATTGACATGATAGATCCCATATAGTGCACTATGTGTGCTGTTTCAGACTCAGCCAGAGGGGAAAAATGCTAAAATAAATGTCTTTTGGAAATTACCTTCCAGTTAAAATATTATTTTAAAAACTAAAATAAAATATAACAAGTCTGCCAAAAAATGTAAACACACTTCAGGAAAGGAAAAATGATATAGTATGATAGTATGATGGATATTATTTACATAATATTAATAATATTAGCAGAATATTATCATGTATACCAATATATAATGTATAGCAATACATTTAATATTAAAATATTTATACACGCTTTTCTTTTTCTGAGGTGTGTATACATTTTGGCTGACTCTGTGTATATGCATTCCACGATACAAGATAAAAAGATAAAAGCAAACAACACATCCAAGATCTCCACACACTACAAAGAACAACAGCAAGAACATCCCCGCCCACCCCTGACAAAAAAAAAAGTGTACAAAGAAATAAAACATAAAGTAAGACACTCTGTAACCCATCATAAGTCCACAAAAAATGCACCAAAATAAAACTATTACCTACGACAAAATATATAAAATATTGGCATCATTATCATGACAAGAGTGGGCAAAGGTTTATAAAAGTTCAACAAAAGGTTCAACATGACAAAAAAGGTTCCCACATTTTGTTGAACTTTTTTTCAAAATGCAAAGAAGAAAGCATCTTGTTCAGCCATCTCTGAAAAGAGGGAGGAAGTGATGACTTACACATTCTCGAAATTATCCTTTTAGCCACTGTCATACCAAACACGAGAGACCACTGCACACGGTGTGGTATTTCATGTTGTACTTAATTGGAGAATGACTGGGGGAAATTGACATGGAGTTCATTCAGACCCAGGTTTGTGTTTCGAATGTCAAAAGAAATGAAGGTCATTTAGACAAAACGTTTAGAAAACCTCTTAGTAACCTGTACATCCATGTCTGTCTATTGAGAAAAAAATACAAGTGTGGCTTTTTCAAGGTAAATTTAATATAATAAATACTACGTTAGGTCCTCGTGTTTGTGTGGTTTCGTTAAGATGTCTAAAATATATGAGAATTGAAACGTTTGGATATTTGGTTGTATGCATGTATTATGTAGATATAATAATAATAATAATAATAATAATACAATAAGAAGTCAATGAAGAAGCTCTGCAAGGATAGTAAGGCCAGTAACACATGTATTTGTGTGTGGTTTAACCCGTTTGGGAAAACAGATTATGGCTACGTTCACATTACCAGCCACACCGCTCAATTCTGATTTATTTTTGGTCAGGTCTGATTTGCACGTCATGACGGTTCACACTCATAATTACAAGTGACGTTTATTCGACTCTCATGTGGAAATGTTTGTCCTCTGAAACGGCACTCATGCGGCAATCGATACGTCACGCTATCTGTGTTAAAATATGTCATAACTGTGCAAATGCTCATTCATTTCAAACAGTGGATTCATGAGTTTAGCTAAAAATATGCTTGGGATGTTGCTCTGGAGGATGATAAGCAGTTAGTCGGCTGCATTTCTTTGAGACGCAGAAGAAGGAAGAAAGTCAGACGCCAGGTTTTTTAGCAGTTATTGTTAGCACTGTTATGAAATCCTATAGATATCCTTTCACATTCGATATATAGCGTCTATAGGTTCTTAGTGGAACCACTACAAGAGACCAAGCTGCTAGTTTTAGTACTTTTTCTACAAACAGTTCAGTTCGGCAACATATCCGACTCCAGGACTATCCGCATCCTGTCGGAGTATCAGTGTGTATCAGTTTCCCAATAAAATTTAGATGAATTTCTCCGGAGTTTATCAGGTGGTGAGTTAAAACCTAATTGAATGGGATACAATTTCGTCCTGTACAGAAGCTTTTATTTCTGCCTCAATCAGGTATTGCTCCATCCTTCTCTAAAACAATTACAGGCCAGATGCTACTTGTCATATTCGTTCTTTCAGGACGCTTTTCATGCTCTGTGATTACTGTTCCACTGTTTACTCAAATTGTCAAGGGGAGGTTTAGTTCACCCCAAACTGATATAAAGAACCACCATCTCTTCTCTACTCCGGCGCTTCTTCGACCACTTGGACGCCATTGTTGTGAATGGAACATTATCGAATAACACAAACACATGAGACACAAACTTCTGGGTCCTGTACAAAGAAAAAAACGCAGACTAGCAGAAACCTACTCCTCCAGTGGCCTTTTATTTATAAATTTATTTTGAAGATGCAAGATTTTTATCATTTAAGGAGACGTGTATAAACTAATCCAATCCAAAAAGGACTTTATTAACACACACCAAAGCAATACCATGGTGTAAATAAAAGGAGGAAATTTTCAGACTGCCCACGCATCAAAAACAGCCAAGTATGAGAATGTTTTGTCTTTTTTCATGCCTTGTGTGATGTTTCACGAAGGTACTAGGTAGGTTGTTTTATACTTATACTTTATACAGTATGTTGATAAAGAACATTAAATCGCTTTGAGGTTACTGTAGCTTTTAAATCTGCAAGAATAAAAGACCTGAATAAAAGGAGAGAAACATTATAGCAGAGTAACACTACTACTATTTTTGTGCAGGTAGAGAAATGACTCCAGCCAGAGACATTCATCAGGATGCGTCTGTGATGACTGTGCTTGATCAATCGATAGTCTGCACTATTTTTAGCTCCACTCGTATGTCGCACCTTGACTCGCACAGTACCAGGGCAAGAAGGGAAGCCAAAAAATTCAGCCCTCAGATGCAGCTTGTGATGCAAGTCCCCAGTCTGAGGAGAGTAATTTGCAGAGGCGAGTCGCACTGTCTGGTGCAAAAGTTTATCAGTGGCGTAATCTTTAACCATAAAGGTTAAGCTTAATCAAAGTGCACTGAAACTCCTTTAACCGCATAATAATTGCTTGAAGTATAAACTCAGCCTTTATTTCATGGTTTTGGTAAGATTTGTGTCAGGCTGATGTGTGAATGAAATTGAGGGCAATGAGGCAGCAGAAGTAAAGTGGCTCGAGGCAATGTGACACATCCCTCATTTCACCTTTAGTCAGCGGACTCTGTGGAGACGAGTGACGGAGTGACGGAGGGAACGGAGCGGAAATTAATGTATCCAAATGAATGGTTGAGGCGGGGGTGAGGTAATAAAGTAATAAAGGGTCAGCGAATGCCTTCATTTCCTGCGGTATTATAACCGTTAGCAGTGCTCTGAATTCACTCGTAGAGGTTTTTGGGAGTGAAAGAGGTTATTGGAGCTGTAGAAACAATGAAGATGGTGTGCTTTTAAAAATGTGAGGTCCGTAACAAAAGAGCGGTCGGGTTATTTACAGACTGTGGTCTGACAAAATCAGGTATTTGAGTGAAATTTGTTAACGAAATGCTACATACAAATGTGACTTCATTTAAAGCAAAGATATTGTCAGTGTTTTTATATAAAACTAGCATTTGGTTCCCCTTATATAGGCAACGGCACGGTGACTTAGTGGTTAGTACTGCCGCCTTGCTCCGGGTATTCCGGTTTTCTCTCACATTCCAAAAACATGTAAATTAGGCTAATTGGCGTTTCCCAAATTGCCCATAGTGCGTGAATGTTGATCGAAGGTTGTAAAATATGGGAATAAATACAATGCTCACCATTGGCTTCCATGGTTCTCTAGTTGGACTACTGAGACTCCTGGATGGATGGATGGATGGATGGATGAATGGATGAATCTTCTTATATACTGTAGGACAATGCTTTTCAATCCTTTAATGCTCAATATACAGGATGTGTCAGGCTCTTATTTAAGCCAAAGGAGAATAAACCATGAAGATGGTGGACAGTCCTGAAAAATGTATGCGATTTAATTTATATTTCCACTTATCCCTCTTTACAAAACCAGCTACTGTACTTTAACTTCCGGGCTCCAGGGTTGAATCTCAAATAGGGTAAACGAGAATGTTAGTACATTAGGGTGTACAATCACTTGTCTCGCAAACCAATTAGTACCCACGATCAGGGGTTTGAGAGGGATTTGTGATTTAGCCTCAGTTTTAGTGTTCTAGTTAGCTTTGTAGCCTATTAAAAAAGTGATTCAGTGATAATTGACTTAACAGCAATTATTGCTGAGTGTTGTTTAAGACGTCATTGTGTTATCAGATGTGTTTTCTTGTAGGAACTACTTCAGTGACACGTTTTGAATGTGGGTTTTGGCAGGGAGCTACTCTCTTCTTAGTACAGCGGACCATACTGACCTACTTTCAACCTTGCTGGTGACTGAGAGTTAGTGTAATTAACAGTTATTGGATCACCTGGAACACTGGGTGATACATAAACACATGTTATCTCCACTGTTAGAATGACTCTTGTCCAATCAGATTCCTCAACAAGGTGGTGTGATCTGTTACTACTTGGAAGTTGATTATTAAACGATAACAGCATGCTGCAAAGTATTTTATTCCACTTATACTATAGATTTTGTGAAATTCAAGAATGACTTCATAATTTTATCTGTGTATGATGTAGATTTGTGAAATATCATTGTGAAAAATAAATGAATATCCAATAGACTGTTAGAAAGGACCAATTCTGGAAGCGTCTTGGTAATTTTAGACCCTTTGTAGGAGTGCACATGTACCCCTAAATCCAATCTTTTTACCCCTAAAGAGAGAGAGAGAGAGAGAGAGAGAGCAGGATGGAAACAGCTAGAAGAACCTGGTGCAAAGACCACAGAGTTATAGGTGTAATGCCCCAAATATTCTGTTTTTCTTTTCTTTTTTTTTAAATGAGGCAGAAAACTTGTTACATGATAGTAAAGTTAATTAATATAATAATTTGAAGCTAAGACAAAGTTAATAAAAATATATAATTACACTACACTTAATAGCAAGTTATTAATAGCAAGGTGCTATACAGTACATGTTACACTTTCATTACGGACTGAGCTCACCTAAAGGTCTGATGCTAGATTCGCCCCTGCTTCTTCCATAAATTTTAAATGAACATGGTGTGGCTGGCAGTAATGTCATGACAAGAATGACATGATAGCAGCTAGACTAGATATTTTTGCCTCTTCACCAAAAACCGTAGCTTAGCATCATCACTATTTTGCCATACAGCTTATTTGTTAAGCAAGCTAGTTATGCAACAAAGCCAACATTATTAATGAACAATAATGTGGTGATTGTTGTAAAATGACACTCTAAACAAGGTTCCTAGGGTTTTGTGCTGTTTTTTCTTCTGCATTAAAAAAAAAATTATATTAGCATATCTTTCCTGGTGGTGTTAGTAGTGACGCATTCAAGGTCACTTCAGAACCCAGGAGGATGTGGAGTTTATTGTGTCCAGGCATCGGTTTCAGTGTCGAGCTTAAAAAGGCCATTGATTGTGAATTTGTTGAGTAGTGGTGTCGATGGGCCGTGACTGAGAACACACATCTGGAGGGCCAGGAAGTCAATGGCATAGTCTGCTGCACTATTATTTCTCCGACTTCTGGGACTAACTCCACTGTCAACATGCACAGACAGAGCTAGCGGCTAATGAGACCCTTTGGGCTGATTGTAATTATCACTAGACCACAAACACAGATGCACACTTTCCATTGACAACAAAAACACTATCTCTGTTCTCCGAACACTTGCAGAACCACAAGGATGCAGGACGTTTAATTGGTGGGGGCAGTTTGGGGGATAAAATGAGGTAAAATGCTGAATGAAGATGTGTGTTATATTGATTGGGGCTACGTGCTCATGGCTGTAGAACAAGAAATTTCAACGCCAAGAATATAGTCTCAATCGATTGGGAAATCTTGAAAGTTGAGTCTGAAGTTGAGGCTAAGGTTTCAAGTCTCAAGAGCTGAGTCTCAAGTGTCTCAAGTCAAGTCTCAAGTAGACCCTCATGTGCCAAGAATCGAGTTTCAAGTTGAGTCTCAAGTCTAATCTCAAAGTCTCAAGTTGAGTTTTAATACGAGTCATAACTCAATCTCAAGTCAAGTCTCAAGGGTTGAGTCTCAAGTTGAATTTCAAATCAAGTCTCAAGTTGATCCTTAACTTTGAGTCACAAGCCAGTCTCAAGTTGTTTCTTAAGTATAAAGGGTTGAGGCTCAAGTCGAGTCTCAAGTTAAGTCTCAAGCATGAAGGGCGAGTCTCAAATCAAATCTCAACTGTTAAGAGTTGAGTCTCAAGTCGGGCCTCAAGTAAAGTTAAGTTTTAAGTTAAGTCAAGCATCAAGTTAAGCGTTGAGTTAAGAGTCAAGTCAATTGTCGTCTCAAATAATTCTCAAGTTGATTCTCAATTTGGTCTCAAGTTCAGTCTCGAGTCAAGCAAAAGTTTGGTGTTGAGGCAAAAATCAAGTCAAGAGTAAAGAGTCAAAGACAAGTCCTAAGTCAAATCGGCATTACTCTAATCACAGACACGAGCAGCGAATGAAATCTAAGGTTCCCAGAAACATGTGCTACACTTAACATGCAGCAGTGACAGACAGCGCCAAGTAAATACATTAAATACATAGAGAGAAAATAACAGATAAATAATAAATAGACAATAGAAGGAAAAACACACGAACCCACAGCTCTAGAAAAAAAGATCACTGCAAAATAATTAGTTTCTTGTGTGTGTTTTTTTCTTACAGGTGCATGTGTTAGTGAGATGAACAGTTTTGCTTCATTTTATTGTGAACCGCTGACAATATTTCTCCCAAATTCAAAATATAACTATTGTTATTAAGATATTTGTATTATACAATACATATATTATACAATAACTATACAATAGTTATTGTATAATAATATATTATACAATAACTATTGTTATTGTATATTTAAAGGAAATAACAACATCACAAAACATCAAAATAGTCCAAGATTATGCAGTATTTGCAGAGCTTTAATAACTCAAATAAAACAAATCACAAATAATTTTTAAACAAATGCTTTGGCTAAATGACATCAAGCATTCAGTATTTGGTGATATAACCCCGATTTACAATTACAGCTTCCATGCATTTTGGCTCTCCAGCAGTTTTTCACGTTGCTGTTGTGTAACTTTATACCACTCTTTATGCAAAAAAAGCAAACGGCTCAGCTTTGCTTGATGGTTTGTAACCATTCATCTTCCTCTTGATGACATTCCAGAAGTTTTCTGGAGTAAATTGCAGTGGTCTCTTATTTATTTATTTATTTTTATTATTTTTTTTACAGACATGTATATTGCAGGGATTACACACCTGCATATAGTTTAAAATACAGTTGTAGTTGACTTAAGGTAAAAAAAAAAAAAAAAGAAAAGAAGTGTGTGTATGTGTTTGTGTTCATGTACAGTGTAGTGGGATATTTGTGTGGTACTAATTAGCCCTGAGAGACGATGAGTGAAGATGGAGAGATGGAGTGGGAGGATGGGGAAAACAGGTTGAAGCAGGTGTGTCCTTATGAGCTCACTTAAGAGGACAAGAAATTGGATTTCAATTTGGTTGCCTACCTGAACATAACAATAATCTAATCTAATCACTTAGACACACACATACTTTGTGTTCTTGGTTCTTTATTGTTGTCTATCGTAGTGTGAGTGAAAAGCTGAACAGAAAGCGAGCAGGTGAGCAAAAAGAGTGTGTAGAGGGATGATGCGTGTTTGAGGGAGGAGGTGAAAAGGTAGGCTCCCGTACACTGCAGGTGTGTGTGTGTGTGTGTGTGTGTGTGTGTGTGTGTAAAAGTTATGATGTTCTCTGAGGCAGAGTTATTTTAAAAAGCTTGGCAGACAGGGTTACGCTGATCTTCGCTGTGTAACAGGGATGTGGGAGGTTGAAGGAATGGAGGAATGATGAGGGTGACTCCATGCTGCAATTCTGCCTTCTTCACCATCATCATCATTGGCTCATCATGCTTCTGCTGAAAATTCATACCGAATTGTAATTGTCATTATTGTTAAGCACTGGTCACTTCGGCATCACTTTGGCATTATGGTTCTGAGCAACATTTTAAGGGAAGCGCTAGGGACGGGAATCACCAGGGGACGGGAATCACCAGGGGACACCCGATACGATATTATCATGATACAGGTTGTCCCAGACCTATGAATGAGTTCGTTCCGGGAGGACGTTCATAAGTCGGATTTGTTCTTAAGCCTGACAAAATGGGTTTTATACGCCTTTGACACGAATATACAATGTAAAGCATACCAATCCGCTTGACTAAATCTGATTGGTGCATCTTTCCCCACACTGCCATCATGTGGCCAAAAACCATGCAAGCCTTTTTATACATGCCTAACGAGTCAGCGGACCTCGTTTAAATTCAACCCAGGAGGGAAGGCCAACACACACTGTGTTTACTGCGCTTGAACGGATGCCATTTTGTCTCAGAGCTGTGTTCTACTGTATTGGACTGTGAACTTGGACTGTTTTGTTGAGGATTTTTTAAAATTAGGATTATTCACCATCAGGACATCTTTACAGGACAGACATTTTCTATCATCGTGCTTCCGGATTGATTCATTGAAACCGCTGAGGCCGACTCATTTCTCCCGCAACCCCCACACATAAACATACAATATACCGGACTTTGGACATTTTATGCATCCACTTAAAAACTGAAAATATTGTATATACAGTAAAACCTTGGATTACGAGTAATGCGGTTTGCGAGGGTTGCGCAAGACAAGCAAAGATTTTAAATAAATTTTGACTTGAAAAACGAGCGTTGTCTTGGTTTACGAGCACCGAGTATCATGTATCAC
>JAQMYG010000036.1:7499058-7523959 GCA_030014215.1 Clariallabes teugelsi | reverse complement strand
TCTCTCTCTCTCTCTCTCTCGCGCCTTTAATGTGTGTGTGTGTGTGTGTGTGTGACTTCACTCGCACACAACCGGCACGGTGTCAAATTACGCGCACGCGCACACATAACACACATACTCGGCAGCGCAAGAGAGAGAAAAACACACACACACAGTGCCTGTGCGTATAAATGGAAACACTTATCTGTCGGGATTTATTCTTAAGGTAAAGTGCAGGTTAATTTAAGTTTCCATTATTTCTCATGGGAAAATTACATTTGGTTTACGAGTGTTTTGGAATACGAGCCCGCTTCCGGAATGAATTATGCTCGTAATCCAAGGTTCCAGTGTAATTGTAAATATTGGTATCTGGTGCACTGCAGTGTCCCAATACACGTGAGCTGCTGCCGTGATTAGTTCGTATCTACAAATGTTTGTAGAACCGTGGTTCGTTCATATCTGGAGAAATTCGTAACTCAAAGTCGGGGCTTACTGTAACCTAGGTGCCGATTAAATTTGTATTGCAATTCTGTAAGTATCACGATTTTATAAATATCTTGAATGAATCTTCTTACAATTCTAAACAATCTTCACGAAGCTAATAATAAAGCAAATAATTCACTCCTACTACACAGGATGTGTTGCTATGCTGTGTAAATAGTTTAGAGTGCACCACCTGTAGGATTAGGAACAGCAATATTAGACAACCGAGAATGCAAACATACTGTATATAAATATAAAAAAGTGTGCAGATAATTAGAATTGCCACACAAAATATTTTTTCCCCATCTCTAGTAAACTTTCCTTTTTTACTTTTTAAACACTTTGCCACCAGTTAATTATCATATTTGTTAAAGTGCAAAACTTGGTCACATGCCACTGCGGAGCTTGACCCAGGAACACTAGGTTTGATGCGCGGACACACCCTAGGTGCCGGTCAATGTGCACAAACATTCACAGGCCACTTCAGCACAGTCAGTCCATCTATTTTTGGTCCATCTATTTTTGGCGAACCCAGCATCATGCCTTTAGTCATTTTATTTAAAACATATCACAGATATAATACAGGAATTATGGGATAACTACAAGTTACATTGATTTTTTTTGTTGTTGGGGTGAGGAGAAAAAAAAAAGAGACAAAAACAACTCATTTCCATATGCAGCAGAGGGAGAGAAAAGGAGGTAAAGAGAGCAAACAGGGAAACAGAGGAAACAATCTGCTCGCTCTTTTGTTGGTGGCAGACTTGTGATGCATGGCCTCTAGTGACCCAGATACACAACTCTTTCTTCATCTCTTTCTTCAGCAGCCAAGCCAACTGGTGTGTTTTAGACAGGAGGAGGGGGGCGGGGACACAGGGAGGACATGAGCGACAGAAAAACACTACACGCACTTCAGGGTGGCACTTCATTCAGGATGCTGGAGTAAAAACAACTCGAATTATGTTGTGTGTGAGAGAGAGAGAGACAGAGAGAGAGACATTTACACGACACACACCTGTTTGTGGACCATGCGTCCAACTTGGAAAGGTCTGATTCATACCATGTGTATCTCCATCTGTTTGATGCATGATTTGATTTTGTGTTTGTGTTGTTTTGCACTCCTGTCTCCATGGCTGTGAGCTGAAGAGTTGTGTGTTTGGTGAACTGGTCCTTTGGCTCATGTGAGTCTGGCTGCTTCTCGTGCGCTGCCCCTTCTTTCTCTTCCTCTTTCCTAAAGTCTTGTCTTTTGCTCCACTCCTCCTTTCCACTCCAACCCATCTGTCGCCCAGTGAGAGAGGGAGCGCTCCAATGATGCATACAATTGGTTTAATCAGCCTTCACTGCATGTAGTGTGTGTATGTGTGTGTGTGCGTTTGTGTGTGTGTGTGTGGCATGCTGATTGAAAAGGAGCTGTAATCTCCACTCATCCATCCTAAACCCAGTTCCGTGCTGCATTCAGTGCAGCGGAGCTTTGCGCTGAGAACATCTGGGTCCCTGACACTTCTCATCGCATCGGGAAGTGTTGCGCAGCATTACCGTCTTCTTCACACCTTTCCCCCCCCCGCCATAGCAGGACACACAGCTGTGCTTCCTGAAAAAATCATACTAAATCAAAAGGAGTGAGGACAATACGGTTTGATTTTTGTACAGTCTTGTCTTTGGAAGATTTTAAGTTTGAATATTACAAATGCCCCAGGCACCGTACCTGTGACATGGCATCTTAATAGGTCTTGATCTCTCTCATGCGATACTCGTGAGTAGTGGGCATCTTTGAGCTCATGTAGGCAGAAGAAGGTGTCTGCTAGACTTCAACATTCCTTTTAATTAAAGACCAGGTGACAGGAAAGAGCGAGAAATAATGATAATTCAAAACAAAACACAACTTTTTACTACGCAAACCAAAAACATTAGAGTTACATACCCCTGATATAGACTATACCCAGTAAAGTGTACCGTGAGGTAATTATATTCTGATCTTGACAGCGTTTCATCATAATGCCCAGCACTAATCTGGACTCAACAAAAGAGTCCTGTCCCATGTCCAAAATGTAATACCCCATAATCCCAGTTTTGTAGTAATTAGGGTCAAATAGGCCTTTTTATTTCTTTGTCTGGTCCCTTACAGACGTCGGGCGAGTATTAGCATGTTCTCTCGGCTGGGACTCGGTTTAGTCAGTCTGGCTTTAATTATTGATAATTGCGAAGAATCTAAATGAGCTGGCTTCAGTCCAGTGTGGCAACTGAGTCACACAGACACACACATTCAGAAGCTCATGAGTATGTGTGTGGCTTTTTTTTTTTTTGTATTTCAATTGCCAGCTTCCGATGCAAATTTCATCTGTAGTAGCCCCGAGATTCAGGGTTAGAATTTTCTGTGTTTTATATATATATATATTCTGATAGTCAGACAAAAAAATTTACACACACTTCAGGAAAAGAAAAATAGTATGATGTATATTATATTAACATAACATTAATAATATTATATAAATATTTATAAAAGTTTTGCTTTTCCTCAAGTGTGTATACAGTACTGTACATGTTGATGACGTACAGCTGACTCTGTACATATATGTGCAGATCTGTACATAAAAATGCATACAATTACCATTCAGTCACCTCAGTGATGTGTGTAAAAAATATTACTTCTACTTTAACATTGTCTTGTCACAAATAATTTGAAGGAAACCATAACAATCCGCTCAGCTTTCAAATCAACATGGCTGACTTGGAAATCTTCATCTTACTTTCAGCAATGTTTGTAACCCCATTGTCTGCTTTTGGTGTTCTGAGGAGGCATGTTGTCGAATTGTGCTACCATAGCATGTGAACCCATAGCGCTCACGAGAAAAGGTCAAAGCATATCGCTGAAATTAAGATTGGTACGATGTTCTTCTATTTGTCCAGACTTCATCCCATCTCTGACATCTGAATCAAATAAATCCTTATTTGGAATGGATTGGGTTAGGTGATAACGTACGCAGAAATTTTAGTCCATATGGAAAGTGCACGCAAGTACACACATCGGCAAAGATTACACTGTATATGTACACTTTCCATATAATAACCAAATCAACGCGGCCAACATGGGAATCTTTGGCTTTAATGGTCTGCTTTCTGTGTTTCAGTGCGGTGTGTTGCATTTGTTGAAATGCGCTACTGTAACATGAACCGACAGTGTGAATATCATAATATAACTCTGAGATTGGGACAATGTTTTTCAGCGTGACATTATCAGCCAGGTTTGGCACAGAACCAGTGTGTACTACATTCACCTATTTAATAATTGTCAAAACATTGTGGGAGAAATAAGATTTTTATAGCAAAATGTACTAGGTAGCATGTTTTGATGATAGGTTGATATGATAGAAAAAGGCTGCCTTCATGTTTTTAGGGCACACACCTGGGGATGGCATAACTGGGTGTGGGATTTTTAAGGAAATTGGTTTACAGCGAATGATATATCGTTGTTTATTTTGGACATTTGTTTGACAAAATTTTGATCTGAGAAAAGTAGTTATATGTTGGCAGTTTCAAAAGGTGTACAAACATGTTTACATTCGTACTACGTCCACAAAAAATTATACATTGTACAATTTGTGCAAAAGAATATTACAAACACGTAGGTCCATATGTGTCATCTGTATTGGAAAGGTGTGGCTTTTTCAATCAATGTCAATCAACGTTCTCATGAAAGGCGTCTCCATATTAATAGCAGCTTCAAAATTCTAAGCTGCGCATCCTGGCGCGCAGACTCACCCGCTCTCGCTCTTCCTTCAGCATTTGGCAGCAGCTGGTGAGAGCAGTGCCAGGTGATGCGCAGGCAGCCTCACGCCACGGCACACACACTCACACTGTCAGCCAGAGAGGAATCTAATTTCAGTATTTGCATTCATTGTGCAGCATCACCAGATGTGCATATCACACCTTTTCCGTTTCGCTTTCGGAAATTCATTTCGTTCTCTGATCACTTATTAAGTCCTGATCCTGCTCGGGTCCCTTCGAGTGAGGCTTGGCTCACCACGCACGATCAGTGTGTTCCAAGACGCTGTCGTGCTTGATGGAGAAAACCCCGGCATAATGCACAAAGCTAAATTAGCTATTTGCATGCACTGGCATTTATTGCGCGTCAGGAAGCGTTTGTGTGAATCAGTCCCTTCTCTGACATCTGAATAAAATATTTGGTCCAGAGTGGGTTAATGTTGGACTCGTGATAATGTTACTATTACAGGTATATCTCTGGGAATTTTGTCCATGTGGACGGTGCACACAGTACACACGTTTGGAAAGATCACACTCTATTTTACTTTTTGTATTATAACCATAATTGATTTTAAACTACTGATCAAAAGTTTGGGATCACTTGCACATAACATTTAGTGATTAATTGTCTACATTCTACAACAAAACTGGGGATTTCAAAACTATGAAATAACACAT
This sequence comes from Clariallabes teugelsi, assembly GCA_030014215.1. Lineage (NCBI taxonomy): Eukaryota > Metazoa > Chordata > Actinopteri > Siluriformes > Clariidae > Clariallabes > Clariallabes teugelsi. Next base: position 7,519,060 of record JAQMYG010000036.1, on the reverse strand, counting down.
ATGGAATTAGATAATTATGTAACAACAACAATAACAGTCGGTTGTTATTTTAAGACACAGCCCTTCTGGAACAGTTCTTGCAAGAACAGTATTGTCATGTGCATTTGCAATTCCCAGGAAGGCAAGACCAAAACTTACCTCTGCTGCAGAGGAGAAGTTCATTTAGAGTCAACAGCCTCAGAAACCTCCGATTAGAGGCGTTATGAAAGCTTTACAGAGCATAAGTAGCAGATACATCTCAATATAAACTGTGCAAAGGAGATTATTGCATAATTTGGATGCCTCCAGCATTGTTTTACAGTGTAGAAAGAAATAAAAATCAGGAGTGACCTTGGAGTTAGAAAGTAATCCCAAACTTTTGACGGGTGGTGTACATAATTAATTTCTTAAATGCAAATAAAACAAATGATTATTACTCATTTATGTATTGAATGCTAATATATTCCTGATGCTAAATTCATCAAAATTGATGACAGCATGAAACTACCGTTTATGTATTTAAACATGCCATGTCTTGACTTTCCATATTTAGCTTGTCATGTGGTTATACCCAAATCACAGCAATCTATATTCCAGGTTTTCTCTCGTTTGCTTTCGAAACCCGTGTTGCTAACCTGTTGGCGTAGCTAAACTTCAGCCAGGTGAGAATTTAATAAATACGTGTCAAATCCATCCCCTGAAGGCGGTAAAGAGCTAGTCTGATTATTCTAGCTGTGCTACGGAAGCTATGACTCTGATGAACACTCTCTTTAACTGCCTTGACAGCTCTGGTGTATTTCTGGCTTAAAAAAAAAAAGAAGGTGACACTATATAGTCACCACCCACCTTCAGGCCTATCTGTCCCGCCAGATATCTTCAGTACATGCTACCGGATTTTCCTCCGACGGCGTGCCTCAAGCTGTCCACATTCATAATTGACGCTCGCTGACTGGTGTGTTGGAGTCGAAGGTCCTGGCCTGTTTCTGCACTTATATCTCTTCTCATTAGTACATCCTGCTGAAGGCCAGTTCATATTAGAGCAGGAAAGTCTCAGTGCTGTTAGTGGCCTTTTGGGATTGAACAGTTTAGCTGCGTGTTTGGTTCTCACACTGTCTGAATTCATTATTATTTTAACACTATGCTGTTAAATTCTTGATAAGGATTGACCAGATGGTACTTTCATACAGTTTTGTCTTAAAATTCTCACAGGCTGAGATCAGCAAGAGAGGGGTTTTTTTATGGTATTTTGTGGCTTTCTTCCTTTTGGAAAAAAACAACAATAAGTATCCCCTTCCAAACCACTTCTAAAACTTGCTCTCCATTGAAAATAACTGGGATTCTACAGCGTAAAGACAGTGAATCAGCAAAAAACTACCTTTCTACCAGAAAACTTATATCATAACCTTTCGCCAATTCACCTGAGTGCTCCCCAAAATAAAATAGAGAAAATTGGTCAAACCAATTGGGAGATACAAACACTTGTTTGGGACCTGACACTCAAAACCGAAACCCACACAGGAATGTATTGACTTTACACAAAAACAAATCCATAGTAAACTGCTGGAAAATCTGCCATTCTGCCTCAAAAAAAAAAAAAACCCAAACAAATGAAACTTAACGTCCTGCAAACTTTAAGCCTCCTTTTTGGATCAATCACAAATGAATCGACGATTCCTGAGATACCCAGCCATTAATCAGCACTCTCACTTTTAAGTGATATCGGGTTACATTCTCTATGTGAGTCAGCCATGCAGCAAGAGCCATTGCTAAAACAACCAGGCTAAAACACACCACCTGCATTAACACACTCACACACTCCCATGACTGGTGAGAGTTCATGTCTTAGGAACCTACATATACAGTGTATATATATATATAGATGAGCAGTTTTCTCTGTTTTGCCCAGGAAAGCCGATGCATTCGTGTTCCATTCTTCACAATTTCTTCTATTTTTTATTTTTTTAATGCATCCAAGGTTATTAGACTGATGGTCATCTCCAAGCTATTGCCCGTGTGGGTTTTCTCCCATGAATCCTCAATACTGACGTGTAATGTGGATGTTCTGATATCCCGTGTCAACAGAGAGCAAACTGTTGAGCCAGACAAGTTCAATTTCACGTGTGTAATCCGCCATTTATGACCATGTTTTCACATTAGAGAGATTTGATAGCCTCTTGTGCTTGTGAAAAGAAATCAGAGAGAGAGAGAGAGAGAGAGAGTCCCTTTCTGATTTTCAATCCTTCAGAGCCATAAACTGAAATGTCACGATCCAGTTAAAGTGTCAGTGGCCACCCTGAAGCACATTGTGTCCAGCCAAGCAAAAGCTCTGCCTGCTTTTCATGTTTTCCTTTTTTTCCTTGAGTACTTTATGTCCTGTAAGGTGTGCATTCTCCTAACATTATATTCATAATATGAGAACAAAAGTGCCATGCATTGAATTTACATTATGCAGTTTGAGCTGTAACCCGGGAGCCCCAAGGACAAGCGAGCTCAAAGAAATGAACGCAGATTACCAGATCATTCAAATAAATAAATAAAATGCTGTTTTTTTTTGTTTTTTTTTTACATTTATTGATTTGTTTTTATTCTTTTTTTTTATATAATATAATTCTCCTGATTATCAGGTGCTGTTTTGCTTGCTATCTCACTGGTAATATAATATAAGCAACTCCTTAAGCTGTTTGAAGCTGTTTTCTTTCCTGCCAGGAAACACACCAGACACAGCATGGCATGCATAAATTTGCTATAAATTACCTGCATCTTCCATAAGCACTTGTTTATATGATCTTGTTTATACTATTATCTTGCTGAATTAATTCTGGGCCTCATGGGGTCATCAAGGAAAGTGAGATCTTCCTATAATGCTAGAGATGTACCTCGGTTTGGTAATTTTACCAGTCTGATTAAGGCCTAATGAGATCTAATTTAGACCTGCTGTGATAGTGATTAAAAATTCAGGATTTTATAAATATAGTGCCAAACTTTTTATTCCTATTATTGGGAAATCAATTCATTTGGGCTGAGCCATGGTGTTGTTTCTATATTCACAGATTTTGTATATTCCTTTTTAAAAATCAGATTGCACTAATGATAAAAAAATAAATGCTAGTGTTTTTCCAGAAATTAAAATACTAAAGCATTTGGGAGGTGATAAAAGTTTTATTTTTTTATCTATTCTTACTTAAGGAAAATTATAATTTTTTTCACAAGTACTCGAAATTGAAATTAAATGTGATTTCTGACGTGCATTCACAGGCAATTTTCTGTCAAGTACAAACTCACGTGCTCCCACATGCTGGGGTCTTTCTCGTAAACTCCAGCTCTGCCTACAACAAACCAACAAACCTTGTCTCCAGAGACATTTTTTTTTTCCATGGAAGCCAAAAACGTAACCTTAGTGTTCCTCGTATTTTGCATGACTCTGCTTGAGGCGGTTTCTTGATGCTGCACACACTCATCAGTGAATACAGTTCATGTATTACATAACTACTCACATACTACTTGTGTCATAAGCAAAACACCCTGAAGTTCTATCTAGCGCCTGAAAGGGTTCTTTAGAAACTACTCTGTAAGAAAAGCTCTCAATAAAGCTTCGATCTTTGCACTAACCTGTAATTATTCAAAAATTGTGTATAACCTATGCAGTATGCAGATCAGTGAATGCAATCACAGGTTTTTTTTTTTTTTTTAGCAAAGGAGGACTCTTCTTTTTGCACATGCATCATCTCATGGCTGAAGTTCTGGAGTTATTTCAGTCTTTCTAGCACACAGCACTTTTACTTGACTTTACTTGGCAGCCTTGCGCTTTCTTTCTCCTGACTGATCTGGCTGAACATGCGGCGTTGACAGCACCAGCAGCTCCGCCAGCTTTATTCCTTCTCCAGTTCACGCCTCGCTCCCAGCATCACCATGACCTCAGGGTCACCTTCTCCATGGCGATATCTACGCCAAACCCAAGTTCCATTCCATGGCACGTTTCTCCAAGGTGAGAGATGGGATAGAAAGGATGGGTAATGGCGTGTGTGTGGCCAGGAGGTGGTCCCCGTCTCCTGCCTTAACACTACAGGAAGCTTGTGGAACATCGTCCTTTCTGAGAAAATGCCATTTCATGGGACTTCAGCAGCTGTCATGGAGTTGGAACCCGCTTCACCCACCTGCTGCTCGCCTAATGCCACCAGAATGACACCCACTGATTAAATGTGCTGGTGGCGTAATGCAATTCATCACACATTCACACAGAGACACACACACACATATTGGTGCATTTTAGGGCTTTCAGATTACTTTAAAAAAATCACATTTAATTGGGTTCGATTCTCGGCCAGGTTCGATTCCTGCCTCTGTGTGCATAGAGTTTGCATGTTCTCCCTCTGGGTACTCCGGTTTCCTCCCACAGTCCAAAGACATGCAGATTAAGCTAATTGGCGTCCCCAAATTGCCCCGGGGCTCGCAAAATTTCAAAATCCCTGGTAGCCCTTCGGGCACTCTTCAGTTTTTGGTAGCCCAAAATAAATTTAAATAGCCCAAATAAAAAAGAGATAATTTTTTATGTATAATATTGTAAAGGAAACAATACATCAATCAAAAAATTGTTAAAACACAAATTACAGTATCATCAACTCAAATATTTGGTTCTAATTGAACAGAAATTTCTATGAACTTGTAAGAACTGTGTAGAACATGAATCAGTCTGTGTCCGATTCTGAATCTGAAATTTCCACTGAAGTCACGGATGAGTAAACGCCACTCGACGTTGCTTTTTGAAGTTTGCAAAAACTGCTAAATTTTGCCAATGGTAGTTCACTCACTGTTCTAAACAGCTTTTTCAGGACTTCGTTGTGCTTGGTTTATTTTTAGTATTTTTTTTTTTTTCAATTGGTGTTTGTTCTGGGAAAGATGCGGCAGACTGAGCACCAGTGCATGTCTTGTGATGCAGAGTTTTCTCATGGGTTCTGATGGGGTCTTTCCTAAAATTACTGGTTCCAGTAACAAAGGCGCTTGTCGAGTCAGAAATCGAGGGAAACTCACGACACACCGGGCAGAACATTGTTATTTAGCTTGTCATATTCCTGCCACAGAAATTCTTTTGTCCATGAAACCAAAAAGCTGTGCTTTCTTTTTGCCTCATAGTCTGATTTGTCATAACTTTTCCGCTTTGTGGTTGGCTTTTCTTTGGCTGTCCCTTCTTCACCCTGACCTGTCTTATTTGGCTCAGCAGAACTAAAATACCTGCGTAAATTTTTACACATGCACACACATAACGGTCAGCGATTTTTTAAAGTTCTCTGCGCAATCAACCTCGATCACATTTTTAAGCTTGCTGCAAGAGATTTCACTTGTCAAGTTTGAACAGTAAGCTAATGAGTAACAGTAATATTACTCAGTAAAAACTCAGTAATAGTAAGCTAGTGTGTGTATGTGAGTGCCCTGTGATGGCTTGGCACCCTCTCCAGGGTGTACCCCATCTTGTGCCCAAAGTCTCCTGGGATAGGCTCCAGGCCCCCCGCGACCCTGAATACAAGATAAAGCGGTATGGACAATGAGTGAGTGAGTTTCAGTTCACATTAGCAAAGGACAAAATGATAGGCCACCTATATTTATTTATTTTATGTACAGTAATTTCATGAGAGACAGCTTTAAACAACATGATAATTGAGTTTAGTTGACGTGATGCAAATTACATATGCTGTAAAGTGACGAATCTTCCTCGTGCTAATCCTTCAATCTGTGTGGTCTGACCTTTCTTTAGTTCCCAGCCCAAAACTTAATTTCTTACCTAAGTACTGTAGCTCACACAGTTTGCAAACATAAGTCAAACAAACCAATTGACACAACACAACTAACTAGCTTTATCAACTTGATGTACAGTAGCCGCTACTGTTTCTTATCAGAATAAAGAAAATGACAACCAATGCCAACAAAGAAGAGACACATTACACAGGCAACAAGCAAATTGTCGCTTTCTAAGTGAAGGCCTTAATAAGAATATGTGTAAAGCTACACTTGCACTTCATTAAGTACACCTTGATAGATCTGGGTTGGACCCGCTTTTGTCCTCAGAACTGCCTTAATTTTTCTTGGTGTAGATTCAACAAGGCGCTGGAAGCATTCCTCAGAGGGATGTTGGTCCACATTGACATAATGGCATTTCTCGGCTGCACATCTATGATGCAAATCTCCCGCTCCACCACATCCCAAAGGGAGATCCGGTGAGATCTGGCCGTTTGAGTACTGTTAAATCATGTCATGTTCAAGAAACCAGTGTGAGATGATTTTAGCTTTGTGACATGGCATGTTATCCTGTGGTCATAAAGCAAAGGACATGGTCAGCAAATTACTCAGGTAGGCTGTGGCATTTAAACCATGATCAGCTGGTACTAAGGGACCCAAAGTGGGCCAAGAAAATGTCCCCCACACCCACATATTTCACATGAGATGCCATTGATGATGGTTGCGCAAAATCGACCACAACGGAAAGAGTTTTGCGAAGATGCATCTGTCTTGGCCGGCACAGCGCCAGCGAGATTGCCCTACAATTTTGAGCGAATGGTCTGATCTGATTACATTACCAGCCTGAACCACTGATACAAGGCAGGATGGATCTATGCTTTCAAAATTCCAAATTCTGACTCTAGCATCCGAATGCCGCAGCAGAAATCAAGACTCTGAGATCTGAGATCTTCTATTGTCCAATTTTGGTGAGTCCATGCAAATTCTAGTCTTGGTTTCGTGTTCTTAGCTGATGGGAGTGGCACCTGGTGTGGTCTTCTGTGCCTCATCTGTAGCCTCATCTGCTTCAGGGTTGTGTGTTCAGAGATGCTCTTTGGCATACCTTGGTTGTAACGAGATGTTATTTGAGTTACTGTTGCCTTTCAATCAGCTCAAACCAGTCTGGCCATTCTCCTTTGCCCTCTGGCATCAACAAGGCATTTTCACCCAGATAACTGCCCCTCATTGGTTGTTTTCTGTTTTTCAGACCATTCCTTATTAACATTAGAGATGCTTGTATGTGAAAATCCCAGTACATCAACAGTTTCAGAAATGCTCGACCGTGCCATGTTCAGAGTCACTTAAATCACCCTTCTTCCCCATTCTGATGCTCGGTTCGAACTGCAGCAGAACTTCTTGACCATGTCTACATGCCTAAATACATTTGAGTTGTTGCCATGTGTTTGGCCTATTAGATATTCAGAGAATTAACAGTCATTGAAGGTAAAATGAGACATTTTCATAACAAAACAAAATCACAAAAGGTACGATCATAATATTCTCAAGTCTTTTGCTGTTATTCAATTTTATTGTTATGTTTCAAGTATCAGTATGTTTACATAACAAATTTGCAGGGCACTATGTACTGAACCCCATTTGAGACGGAGCCTCAAAAAACAAATATAAAAATGAACAATTTATGAAATCATCATTAAATTGTAAAATTAAATTTGAAGTAACTGACAAGCAGCACAAGTGTCATTGAGCTTAGGAAATGTATGCATGTTTTGTGAGATTGGTGATACTTGTGTAAAAGTAAATATTCAAACCTTTTAATTTTTCCCCCTTTCTGAGTGTTGTGCATTAATATGCCTAATGGATAAAATCAGTGCATGTGTGTGTGTGTGTGTGTGTGTGTGTGTGATTGAGAGAGTGCCTGAATCATCTGCTTTCTAATGCACTTAAGCCAGCATAATAATCGGCAAGCTGACATGTTCTCACAGCATGCCCCGACTCTCACTGCGAGACTGGAGCGATTAGACAGCAACGTGTATGGAATGTTGCACGATTTCTAGGTTTTTATAGCAACGTGGGCTTTATAGATTTCAATTCCTCAGAGAAATAAACACTTCGCTTCTATCCGGTGTTTGAGATCTGCATTTGCAGCCGAAACCGGCTAGCATATACAGTAAAATAAAACTACCGAGATGTGTGAAGGTCATGGAGATCAAACGATTGCGTATGTTTCTTCCTTTTTTTCTTTTTTTTTAAGATAGGAGATAATGCTAGTTCTAGAGAAGGTAAAGTCTCCACTCATTACAGATGTTTTAACAAGCATTTCCTTTACATGGGGATTTTGAAAGGGTTTTGGTTCGTGTCAGGTGTTACTACAGTATGTCGAGTGGGTGTAATTGACTGCCGTGATTTATTACTTCTTTACTAATATTTCAGGATGCAAGATAAAAGAAAAAGTGATAAAACATCTTAAAAGTAAACAGATGAATTATTAATTGTATAAACCAAAAAAACAGTCAGTCTGCGTCATGCTTGGATCAGATTGTTAGACAACTTCAGTACATGTAGTGAAACGTGTATAAATATATATATATATATATGCTACATGGCCAAAAGTACAGTCTGGCCATCACAACCTCATCCCATTTCAGCATTTATTCCACTTTGACCTCATAATAAGCTCCACTCTTCTAGGAAGGCTTTGCACTAGCTTATGAAGCATGGCTGTGTGAATTTGTCATCATTCAGCTACAAGAGCATTAGTGAGATCAGACGCTGCTGTCAGGCTGATGTGAGGAGGACTAGGGTGTAATCGACATTCGAGTCCGTCCCAAAGATGTTCAGTGGGGTTAAGGTCAGGGCGTCTGTTTAAGATACTAACGAGCTCTTCTATCTTAATCACCCTTGGGAAAGCAGGTCTACGTACAGTATAGCTTTCACTTTGTGCACAGACGCATTGTCGTGCTGGAACAGGTTTGGGCGGGTTAGCTCTAATGAATGGAAATTGTACAGTAATGCTACAGCATGCAAAGATATCACTTATAATTTCGTGCTTCCAACTTTGTGGTGAAAGTTGACGAAAGAACCGCATATGATGTGATGTTCAGGATGTGATGTTCAGGATGTGTCTTACAGTAGAAATAGTAGAAAACTAGACATAGAAAATGTCAGCATTGTCAAATTGTGGAAGGATAACCAAGGATGCCACACACTTCAATACTACTCTATATCCAAAACCAAATTAAGAATATAATGACCGAATGCTATTTATTGTGTTCTAACTTCCTGTCTGTCTGCCAGTCTCAAGTAGAAATAAGGGGAGAAATTGATTCAGTTCTGTATCACAATTGTTTTGTGTGTCATTTCATGTATCACCACATTGACTGAAAATCACTTTTTTTTTTTTTTTTTTTTTTAAATCTCTGCACTGACTTCCCAACAGTTATCAAATTCAGTTCAAGATTCTGTTGCTGACTTTCAGATCTCGGCGAGGTCAGGCCCCTGCATGTACTGTATATCTCAGCTTCTTCACCCCTAAAGCTGTTGAGATCTCTAGATAAAAATCTACTGGTAATCTCTCACACACGACTTAAAACACAAGGTGGCTGCGCTTCTACAGTTTCAGCTCCCAGGCTGAGAAATGTTTTACTCCTGGAACAATTTTCTGTGGACACATTTAAATAGTTTTAACATGTATTGAACTGTATTTTTTTTTTATCTTAATAATTCTTTGTATTTTTATAATACCTGTTTATTTAGTTCTACTATTTTACTGTGTTTATTGTCTTTTATTATGCTCATGCTCGATGTTCTTTGTGACACTTGTCTTGAGAAGGGCTATAGAAATAAAATGTACTATTACTATAAACAAACAAAAAAGAATATATACTTGGGATACTCTTGACAAAATCGTATTAGCTGGACCCTGGTGATTCAACAGGCCTAGACATCTTGAAGATGTTTTGGCCAGTGTGCAGTGCGAGGCTTGTAATTGACCCATAAAGGTTTATATAATAATATAAAAACAATATAAACTTTTAATATTTATTTTATATTATTAATAACTAATAACTTATTAATACCTATACATTTTTATATTAATAATAACTAGAGAGGTACATTTTCATGACTGTGGGATTCAGTTACTGTAGGTTCAGTTTCAAAGTTCCCATGGCAGTTACCATAGCAGGGAATGCAACTGTGAGCACTTCCTGTTTCAATGGGGGGGCAGTACCGTCACCATATTATATCAATGGGGTAATTTGGACACCTCTTGCGCCTTAGGGGTACAAGTACACTTGCGGGGTGATACATTTTATATTTCTACAAAATTCTTGCTTCTGAGCTAGAATCCATCAAATTTGGTCTCAATGTTAAGTCTTTTTAATTAATTCTTCTAAGGGAATTTTTCGAAGATCCCCCCCCCCCCCCCCCCAAGAAAAGTCATAGCACCCCATTCAGGTCAAGTCAAGCAAGCTTTTATTGTCATTTTAACCATATACAGTTTAGTACACAGTGAAACGAAACAACGTTCCTTCAGGACCAAGGTGCTACATACAACATAAATTAACAACATAAATTAACAAAAAACTAACTAGCTAACTACGAAACCTAATTAACTGACTAGCTGAGTCAAGACAGATTGAGATTTTTAAGTTAACAGAAAAAAAAAAAAAACACAAAAAATCTAAGTCCTATACAAAAGAGTGTATAGTAGCAAACGAGCGACAAAGCGACAACATGACACATTTCAATACTTTGTGGTGATGAGGTAATGAGGTAATGAGTTGAGGTAGTGGGAGGAGAAACAGTAAACATTCCTTGTAAGTAGCAGCGAAGACAGAAAATAGTTTTGTGCAAATAACAAGTAATAAATATTATGTAAAATGTAATAATAATTAGCCTGCAAGATAACACAAGTGATGCTTTGCTTTTCAAGCACCACTAATAATAATAAAAATAATAATAAACTCTCATAGTGGAATAAAGCTTTTACTACTAAACAAACAGCCTTGTCGCGAGCGTAATACATGACCAAACGGATGTCATGGGTGGCAGCAGTAAGGGGTCAGTTAGTCTGGGTGGTAGGAAGCGGCGGTGAACCATGCGGTGATGCAATTTTCCTGTAAGTCTTTAAATGTGAGTACTAATTGCCTTCAGATTAGTTTTCTTCCTCAAGGGGACTCGAGGTCTCCAAGGCTCCGAGGATCAGAAATCTTTCCCTCTGGCACGTCTGCAGTTTAGCGATTTTGAACAAAGCATGGGGCTGACTAAACTGTGACCCATTTTAAACAAAAGGCGTCTCCATCTAATGTTTATTTGTAATAATAATTGGTTGAATTGACTTTTTCCGTTGTCAATTGAATTGACTTTTTTCGTTGTCCTATTAAACTGATATAATTATCGTTTTTTTTTGTTTTTTTTTTTTTTAAATGCATAAATATCCCTTAAGGATCTGTATCTGCTTCCTAGATAATTATCCTGGCTGCTTTTGTGTGTTTTACAGCAGAAGGAAAAGATATATTAGAGATAATTGGTATGCATTTGGGGGAAAATAGATGTCAGGGGCAAGCTGTGTCTCCGGCCTGGGGGTCATTTAGGCGATAGTCTCTGTCTCAAGTGCCCACTCATGACATTTGGAGCCATAGCAATACTGACAATTGTCTTTTTATGGGTAAATTTGTTATGAACTGTTTTGTGTCTTCTTTTTTTTTTTCTCACAATGAACCCATCTTTATTCTCTGTTATTGAGGAAGTGAGAGTGTGTATATTCTCTCTCTCAACCTTTCCAGCACTTCTCTGACTCTCTATATCTATACTCTACAGTAGATGAAGCGCTTTACTTTTTGCATCCCCATATTTTTCATAATCCTGAACTTCTTTTACAAGCGCAGTCCGTGTTTCAACCTCTCCGGCTTTTAAGCATTGAAAAGCGTTTTTTTTTTTTGGGCTTTGTTGTCTGTGTTTTGAAGTGGTAATGTAGGCACCTGGTGGTACATTGCCCCATGGAGGCACCTCGCTGTTCCTTTCTTCTCTGATCAAGCTGTGATTTGTGCTCAGCAGTGAGCTTTATATCTTAAAATACTCAAATGTATACTGTATATTTACTTTTATACCAAAGTGCATCTTGACTGGGAAAAGAATCAGCTCTTAAAAGCATAGAGATTTTTTTTTGTTTTTTTTTTAATAATCAGATAAACGTACACTGTGGACAGGAGGAAACATCTGATAGGTACTGACTGGTGAAGTTTAATGACATGATGAAATTTGCTGGACATTTCAGCCCGAAAACCTGGTTGCCTCTGCCAGGAGGTTAAGACTCTTTAATAGATTTTTAAATAGGTAATGAGGCAAATACAAGGTACTTCTGAATCAATACAGAAATGTGTAACGAAACATAAAATCAATATTTTGTAATGGCCACACTGAAAGCCTGTGGTGAAGAAAATGTAGCGCTCCAAATATCTGGATGTGTTTTAGGATTTAAGCCTGGAGTGTGAAATGTCAGCAGTTGTGTCTACGTTCTCATTTTGCTTGCATCGCTGAATAAAATCTATCTCGAGATATAAATACAGAGCTTCGGCAGAGTTAATAAAGATTTTAAAACGAAACTTTGGCGTAGCTCCCTGGCTTCAAGAGCCAAAAGAAATATAAGACGAATTGTTCACAGATCTATCACCACACATCTTTCTGCTGGAAAAGTTCTCCGCCTATTACGTTTCCGTTCCTGAGCGGGTCTCCCGTTTGATTTGGACATTCCAGCACCGCTGTCCCTGGAGCACTTCATTGTGCCTCGTCCTGCTCCCCCGCTGTGACAGATGGCTTCTTTATATCAGACAATGCGCAGACTAAAGCAGCCAAGATCTGTTGTGTTATTAACTTTAATCTCTTTGGTGAGAAAGCAGCAAGTTGACAGAGGAGAAACTGATTTGTGAGAAGTTTTCAGGACAAAAGATGCGTCTTGGAGACGAATTCATTAGAACGATAGAGCTGGTGTGTTCTGGCACATGTGATGGAGGAGTCGTCAGAAGTGCAGATTATATTCAGCTTGATTTATTAGATAATACAGTGAGATTACAATGTTGTACAACAGCAGTGTCGAATCTAAAAGGTGGTGATTAATTATCTGTAACAGCAGTTTTGATGTTGAATTAACATTTCTATAATAAAACCATATGCAAGGATTTGCGTGGAGGATACACAGAAATAAAACAATTAATACATTTATTTACACTACTAGTAAAAAAGTTTGGACAACCTTTCTATTCACATGGTCTTTCCTGATTTTTATTTCTTTAAAATAGCAACTGACTGTTGTTGTTGTTGTTGTTTCTTACAAGCCTGTTATTTCACAGCTTTGACATCGCCAGTATTGTTCTAGAATGTAGAAAATAATTCACTAAACAAAAACACATTGAAGTAGAAAGTGTGCCCAAACTTTTAAACGGTACCGTAACTGTCAATATGACGAGTTTATTAAGCTTGTATGAAAGCAGCCTTCGTTGCCAGGAGTAAAGATTTCACAACAGAAAAGCTTTCTTGGTTAACGCCAAGAGAAAAAAAAGCGAGGCTGGTGAGGAAACTATTGTTTATAGCTGCTATAAGAAAGTGATAAGAGGAGCTCATTTGTCTCGGAGACCTTCTTGAAGATTTGTTACTCCTGCTGGCGTGGTGGCTCACTGCAGAGATATTGGATATTTTCTGGCTCAGAACAAACACTGGCTCACAGGGCAGCAGCGACGGCGGCAGCAAGGCATCAAAGGCAGCTTTCGGTTTAACAGATTAACAGCTAACATTGTCTTCTCACCTTTTATCAGATCTCTCTCTCTCTCTTTCTCTCTTTCTCTCTCTCGCCCACACACACACACACACACACACACACACACACACACACACACACACACTCAGTCACTCACTTTATCTCAAACTCATAATCTATAATAATAATAATTTAAAATTGATCAGATCTCTCTCTCTCCCACACACACTTTATCTCAAACTCATAATCTATCTTAATAATACTAAAATAATAATAATAAAAATAATAGTTTAACATTTATCAGATCTCATATTTTCTCTCTCTCTGTCACACACACAGTCACTCACTTAATCTCAATCTCATAATCTATAATAATAATAATAATAATAATAATAATTTAACATTTATCAGATCTCTCTCTTTCTCTCAAGATTCATAGATTCAAAAGGGTACTTTATTGGCATGACGAATATGAATATTCACATTGCCAAAGCTTAGAAACAATAATAAAAAAAAACTGAAATAAATAGACTGTGCAGTCAAAAATAAAGTGACACTAATGTATAAATATATACAGACTGGACCATAAGTTTCCATACATAGGAAAAATAAATCTTTTTTTATAAGAAACAATTTATTAAAAGAAAATGCTCTATATGGTTAACATTGTTTTGAAAACACTTTGTAATACGCTTTACCCACTGTTGATGAACATGTATTAGCACATCTGAAGATACGTATGCAATGGCGTTGGTGATGTTTATCATCAGTATGATGTCAATTTGTTGCTCTTCTGTCAAACGCATCTTTTTAGGCTATCTGAAACATAAATAAAACATTTTATTTTTCTTATGTATGAAAACGTTTGACCCACCTTGTATAATATAATAGTTTTATATATTATATATATAAAACTACTACTAGTACTACTAACAATACCTTCTTTTTACATTTTTTACACTGTCGCCTTGCACCTCCAGGGTCCGGGTTTGATTCCCGGCCAGGCTCGATTCCCGTCTCTGTGTGCATGGAGTTTCCTGTGCTTGATGGGTTTCCTCCGGGTATTCCGGTTTCCTCTCACAGCTAACTGGCGTTCCCATATTGCTTTTTTATTAACAGCAGCTCTGACTGTGGTTCTGCCTGAAGATGAGTCAAAGGTTTATATCGATAGACTTGCTCTAATAATTTGATGTACAGTAATTGGTAATATATGTAATATGTTTTTTTTTGGTAAGCAGATGTATGAACTGCAAAGTTACATCGACACATCGGAGCATAAAAATTGTTGAAGTTGTAAGGTTGCATTAGGCGATATTACACCAGCATTATAATTACTGATTATTTTTCTACACTGCGAAAAATCTTAGCATCTTAGCAAGTGAAATCTGGCCAGACTTACCTATACTTTCCTAAAATCAGTTTACATCAAACCAAATATAAGATTATAACGCTTATTTCTAGTCAAAAAATGTCTTGTTCTATTTGGCAGATACTTTTAACTTTTAAGAAATTAATTCCTAAAATGATCAGCCAATACATATTTATACAATTCGTACAATATACTGTACACTATCACTCCAAAGTTTGGGATCACTTGAAAATTTCTTTGTTTTTGTTTAGTGATTTATTTTCTACATTCTGCAACAATACTGGGGATTTCAAAACTATGAAATAACACATGGAATTAGGTAATTATGTAACAACAACAACAACAATCAGTTGTCATTTTAAGACACGAAGGTCAGCTGTTCTGAAAAGTTCTAGTAAGACCAGTATTGTCAAGTGCATTTGCAAAACCTATCAAGCACCATAATGAAACTGGCTCTCATGAAGACCCTCCTCTGCAGAAGAGGTAAGTTTTGGTCTTGCTTTCCTGGGAAGAAGTTCATTTAGAGTCACCAGTTAGCTCAGAAATCACCAATTAACAAACATCACCTCAGATTAGATCCGTAATGAAGGATTTACAGAGCATAAGTAGCAGATACATCTCAGTATCAAGTAGAAAGAAATAAAAACAATTGAGTTAGAAAGTGTTCCCAAACTTTTGAGCGGTAATGTATATTTTTATAAATTTAAATATTTCATTTGAAATACGATTGATCATCTTATATTTTGTTTGTTGTAATCTAATTTTCATATATTTGTCGATTAATTTACCTGTAAGATATTTTCACTTGCCAATCGTCTTTTTTTTGCAGTGTCTGACAGTGTTGGGCTTCACTTCTTAGTGCATATTGATCACTGTGTAAATGATTTTAGTCAGATAAAGGCTACACACCTCCGGGGTATTTGGTTGGTGCTGATTTTGTATATGAGGAAGTTTAAGTTTAATGAGTGAACAAGTCTTTTACTTTTGTTGTACACTAAATATAAAACAGGTCTCTTTTATTTTTTTACTCTCCCAGTGAAGGTTAGCGGCTATGATTCAGGTTTATTAGTGAATCCCGCAGGTTTGTGAATCTTTTGTCTGCGGTTCGCTCTCTCTAATTAGGAACAGGAGGATTAACAAAACACCCACGTATTAAAGTTACGTTTAATAGGACCACACTGCATTCTTTAAACGTGTTTATTTTAGCCGATCATTAACTTTAATCTCGTACACGTGGGCGAGCTGGTCAGGCTCTCTCTGGTACTGGTTTATAAGTCATAGGAGGAGAAAAGATTAGTCTTAGGTCTTCTTAACGATTTCCACCCCATTATATCCGCACTACATTTTTTTGGAAAACTGACGCACTTCTGTTGCTTCTTTTTCTTCTTCATAATAAACTACTCTGAAAAGTTAATAATATAAAGAGCTAAACATGCAAACCTATTAAAATGTCGCGTACATCGTTAGAATCTGCCCCGGCAAAGAACTTTCTGGTCATCTGGTTCATTATGCTCTTCTGTTCAGTGTTGTTTTGTAATTGTGAAAATTCTCTTGGCGTAATTGTGCGCGAGTACAAAGTGAATGTCAGTCGTAGCGAGATTCATTTCTGTGTCCTCTTATCATTCATTGGCAGAGAGTTGTGAACAGATTGGTGCGTCCCTCCCCCCCCGGGGGGGGGGGGGGGGGGGGGGGGGGGGGGGGGGGGGGGGGGGGGGGGGGGGGGGGGGGGGGGGGGGGGNNNGCTGACACTAGCCTGGCAGCTCACCCAGACACTCTTTCTCTCTCTCTCTCACACACACACACACACACACACACACACACACACACACACACACACACAGACACAGACACCTTCAGAAAACCATAGAGAGGAGATAAAATGTGTACACAAGCAATTTGCTATTGGATAGAGATACTGGATAACATCTTGTCTGTTCATTTCCTCCCATGCCCGGGTTCCATAGCTGCGGATTTACATACTTTTGTGTCACCGTGGATGCGCAACACTTTCCTCTAATGCACATTTGTTTGCAGATGCTCGGTGTACGTTTTGATACGAGCTTAATAGGATTAAAGTCCCGGCTCTGGGTCCGAATGGGTTTCTGATCAAAGGATTCTTTCCTTCAATCAGATTGTCTGTTTCTCCTTTGGTACAAAACAAATACGCTTAGTTCAGGGGTTTATATTAGATACAGACAATGCAGGCAGATCTGATGTTCTTACTTTGATTTTAGATTATTTGAATTAGGGAGGAACTAGGAACACCTGTAAGCTGTAAGCTTAGAGTACTGTTTTTTTTTTATTATTATTCCTCACCTGTTTAAATATATTGCATTCTCTTGTACTGCTTTTCTGCTCAACGCGGTTGTGGAGTGTTTCTTTTTTGGTGTTAAACTTAGACCAGTTTCTGAAATACTCAAACCAGCCCAGGTCACATTGTACGCTCATTTCAAAGAATATTCAAGGGGTGTTCGAGTCAAACTGGGACTTTTGATTGTGCAGAATAACAGCAAAGTTATGAGAGTAAAAACTGTCCTTATTTCTCAATATAATCCCCTGCTACACTAATGCACTTACCGCATCGTATCACTAGTACTTGGATACCATCAAGGTAGAAAGATTTCTCAATATGGCAGATCCATGAATGAACTGCCTGTTTCAATTCTAAAAGCCTGGCCTCCCAGGAACTCCTTACAAACATGTGGAAATGGCTTGGAGTGATTTCCGAGGATCAGGCGTTCCACTCGCTTAATGTTCACTCACGGATGTACGGCCTCCTTCAAAACGTTTGCACCATTCAAATGTTTTACCGCAGATACAGTAAGAGTCTCATCACCGTAGTACTGTACCTTGAAGTCTTCTGTAAGTGTCAGTCAGATTTATGCCTTCATTCACAATAAATTTCACCACAAGTCACAGTTTCACTTGAACTCCCCTCAGATTAACATGTGTTTGCGTCCCTGCTGTGTGTAATGATGTAAGATGGGTTTCGCAGAGATTCTTTATCAAATAAATGAAAAATGGTCAGTTGTTTAACATTAATTACAAATCTAAAACAAATTTAACCATATAGAAAATAAAGTCTTCCATTCCAAGCTTTGCTATGCACCGCAATCCATTTTCATCTCAACAGAAGACCGGAGTTGTGAGTATGGTTAACACTTTGCATCATTGTTTACCTGCGTTTGCTAATCCCACAGCATCACGCATCAGACCCGTTGTGCTTTAGAAGAGCGACGCAGCCATTCATGCTCAGTAAAGCAAAGCCGAAGATGTATCAGGAAGACTTTAAGGCGCCAGCGTTTGGCCGTTACCTGCGAGAATGAGAAGCTATAAAATGAATTTCGAGGTCCTGGTTAAATCAGCATGGCACCATAAACGCCTTTGTGTCTGCTGTTCTGATGATGTAATGGGCAGTTATGTTGCAGCTAATTATAGCGAGCTCTTTGTGCATCCTGTTTAACGATGGTGTGATGGTGGTGTTTTCTCCAGAATTAAACAGACTAACAGACAGAGATATAGACAGGCAGAATGACGCACAGACAGGCTGACAGACAAGGAGCAGACACAAAGACAGACAGGACGAAAAACATAAAGAAAGATGCATAGACAAAAAAAACACACACACCAAGACTTAGATGTACACATACAAAGCAACATGTACTGTAGATAAACCAAAAAAAAAACAACACACCAAAGCGCACACACACACACACACACACACACACACACACACACAGGCTCAAAGCGACAAAGACATCGAGGCGGAAAGATTGGCGCACAGACATGACGACACAAACACAGATTGACACACAAACTAACACACACACACACACACACACACGGAAATAGACACAGAAACAGAAAGACTGACACAGACACAAAGAGAGTGAAGCAGACACCAAGACCAGCACACAGACAGGCCGCAGACAAGAGACACACACACACGCACATTCAACACACCTTTTCACTTATAACTAATTATTATTGTATGTGACACAAATCTGCCTCCTCAATCTGAACTGTTTTAAATAATAAAAAATGTAAAAAAAATTCTGCCTAATTAACTCCACATTTTTCTAAGGATTGCTTATCGTTTACTGAAATAGACAGATGTCAACCTGGAGTCTAGCAAACTGCCGATTTATTCACTCAAACACACCTCGAGCAGGTGAAATAACCAAACCGTGACCGAGCTGGAGTCTTGGCGTTAGACGACTGGTATGGATCGACTCCCTGCATAATGGATTGGAAAGAACATCTGTGTTCGCAGCCGTCTGCTAAGCCAATCTTTGCCGCTAGTTCTCCATGGCTCCGCTGTTTAGTAAAGCCACCTCTCAATCAATAAGCCATTAGCAACCAGATGAACAAACGTAGCCCTAGCCCTGGCACTGTTTTTTTTTTTTTACTTTTTCCTCTTTTGTCTGATGTCAATCTGAACAACGTCCTAATGTTTCCGAGTCTCCCTCCTCTCCAGGACGCATCGCTGCTCCGGCTTTTTTCGCAAACATAGCAGCGACTCGTGAAATGAGATTTCGTGTGTTATCATCGTTCGACCTCAGCCATCCTCCCGTTCCTCACCGTGTCTGCCTTCACCACTTCCTACAATCAGAACTGGAGATCGATACGATCGAGACGGAAGAGCTGCCGAGGACCGATATGGGAAATGCCACAGAATTAAAACTGCTACAGGATAACAAAATGGATGCAGATGTAGCGGAGTGTGACGAGGTTTGATAAGCTTAGTGAGATCTCATAATGTTGCCTGAAGGTACACAAGGCAACACAGAAAGGCTGTTCATTGATTTAACTCATTTAGACTATTTCACTGACTTACTGTAACCTTGGGAGCGATTTCAGTACTAGCAATTAATTTTTTTTTAATTGCTAGAACTGCATCAATTAATTTTTTTTAACTAAAGAAAACTTTCAAATCCTATATACATTTGCATAGCATCTGACTGACTCAGAGACAGTCGATCGGCCAGGACCGATTCTTTTGGGCCGGAGTTACAGTGGTGCGTGTTTACTGGCCAGGACCTTTTAGGTGGGACTTGCATGCTCCATCTACATTGACCAGGAGGGTTAAAGGTGTGTCCTTATTGGCCAGGACTTGTTGGGGGTAGTTACAGTGCTGTGTCCTCATTGGCCAGGACTTGTTGGGGGTAGTT
>JAQMYG010000036.1:7431629-7486681 GCA_030014215.1 Clariallabes teugelsi | reverse complement strand
TATATATATTCGAGTCTTCTAGTGAAGGATGCGCGCACCCCCGCGGCGCATGATCTGAACTCGCGCTACCCCCCAGCCACCCCCCCCCCCCCTGTCGCATGATATGAACGCGCGCACCTTTCTACACTGTGAAGCAATGCTTATTTTCGGCATTGTACAACAACACTGGGGATTTCAATATGCAATAATCTTCTTTGAACAGGTAATGTTAAGATGCGTCTGCTACTTATGATCTGTAAAGCCTTCATAACTGCTCTGTACTGTTTGTTAATTGGTGATTTCTCAGGCTGGTAACTCTGAATGAACTTCTCCTCTGCAGCAGAGGTAACATTTTGGTCTTGCTTTCCTGGTCTGTCTTCATGAGAGCCAGTTTCATCATGGTGCTTAATGGGTTTTGCAAATCCACTTGACATGATACTGTTCTTGCAAGAAAAATTCCAGAACAGCTGACCTTCATGTCTTAACATAACAACTGACTGTTGTTGTTGTTGTTACATAATTAGATAATTCCATATATGTTATTATTTATAGCTTTGAAATCCCTAGTATTGTTGTAGAACGTAGAAAAAAAATCAATAAACAAAAACAAAGAAATGTGCAAGTGATTTTGAGTGGTAGTGTATATCACTAAACATCAGGATTGTAAACATCACCTCTTCCACACAACAGGATGCGATTTCATCAGAATGTGATTTCCTTCCTTAATTAACACTCATATTAGTATCAGTAAAATCAAGGACCAAAAATCTCATATTTTACCTAAAATAAATGTGTTTCACTGGCATTTCTAGTAATAACCTACCCTGTGTGTATTTATTGACTAGATACAGTAGTGTGCATTGTCTGTTTCTGACCTGCTTACCTTACCTGCATTTCATTATTCTCTCTCTCTCTCTCTCTCTCTCTCTCTCTCTCTCCTTTTGTCATTTTCTTTTCAATCTAACAGTGTTTAATCCTCTTAGGCATGGGCCAGCATAATATTCGCTCTTAAAGCATTTTCTCCAGTGCTCTAGGATTATGTTACTTTTCATTAAATCAGAATTCCATTTTTTTTTGCCTGCTCACCCCCACCCCCCCCCCCCCCCCCCCCCAACTCAATTTTGATGAGAGTAATACAATTAAGACTTATAAGCCCTAGTCGTGAATAAAGCACAAGACAGGGATTGTTCCACAGCTGACTGAGGATCATTGGCGAGAAATGTCAGTGCTGTGGAGCAGACAGAGGGACATGGTGACACTGCCGAGTATACCGGCAGCTCTGATATCGACACCATTGCGACGCTCACATTCGTTTTTTTTCCCCGTTTTTTTTTTTTGTGCCAGATTGTATTTGCACGTCATGACTGTTCACGTTCATAATTACAAGTGACGTTTATCTGACTCTAACGCGGAGACACGTCTGTCCTCCAAAATGGCAGGCACGTGCAAATCGATACGTCTTTGCTTGCGCCATCTGGGTTAAAACCTGTCGAATTTGTGCAACCGCTCGTTCATTTCAAACAGTGCGTTTGATTTTGACAAAAAAAAATACCTTTAGGATTTTGCTCTTGAGGATGGCGTTGAAGTCCAAAAGAAGGAAGAAAGTAGCTATTGCTAACATTTCTATGAAATCCCCACTCTACCCATAGTTACTGGATGCACACAGGCAAAAAAGTCGCATAAATTCTGAACCTGACAGTTCTCATTTAAGTCACATGAGCACACATCGGACATATATAAAGTCTAGGACTATATGATGGACCTAAAAAACATCAAATCTGTGTCACATTGGGGCAAAAACAGCTTTTAGTTTCTTCAGACTGGTAATGTGAACATAGCCTCTGTACTGATAAAGGTGTTTTATCACGTTCATTTGGTTTGAATATTCCAGTAACAGTATTGCACATATACTCACTCACTCACTCATCGTCTATACCGCTTAATCCTGTATTCAGGGTCACGGGGCAGCCTGAAGCCTGTCCCAGGAGACTTAGGGCACGAGGTGGGGTACACTCTGGACAGGGTGCAAATACATTGCAGGGCACACACTCATTCACACACTACAGGCAATTTGGGAATGCCATGTTTAATCTGCCATGTCCAATCTAGTCTTTGGACTGTGGGAGGAAACCGGAGGACCCAGAGGAAACCCACCAAGCACGGGGAAGAACATGCAAACACCACGGGAATAAAAAATGGCCAGGAATCGAACTCGGACCCTGGAGGTGCAAGGCGGCAATGCTAACCACTAAAGCCACCATGCCGCCATCGCAGATAAACATTACTTTCATATGTCTTTGGTCAAGACTGATGTCTCATCCAGGCTCTACCGGAGCTTCACTTCAGGTTTTCTGACTCTGGATCCACCATGACACCATGATAAAGCGAGGATCAAAAGAATGAATTCATGACTAATGAGCTGTATGAATTCACAGAGATTTCACAGTGTGGACTAGATTTTACTCAGAAAAAAAAGTCACATTGGCAAAAACAGTTTTTAAACAAGAGTTTTTAAACTGATCTTTTTTTGCCCAGGCTCCTCGGACAGGGTTTAATGTTCAGGTGTTTGTTAAATGCTTAAAAAAAAATTTTGTGATTGGCTTTGACTTCCATATCGCATATTATTTTGTTCTTTTGTACTTTTCAGACTCGTAAAACTGAAATGCCAGAATCTATTTTAAGATTTATTTTTATTATTTTTTTTAGAATCTTACTTTAGGGCAGTGTGCTGCAGAGTGAGGTGGAATATTTCACGCCTGATTTCTTTTTTGAAAGAACATATTAGAAAACTAATGTATCCCATTAGTTTTTCTTGACAAAGTAAAGTTCTCAGATTAGCAATGCAGGCTGCCTTCTTGATTCTTAACCTTTGACCTTTGTATTTCTTTCCCGTTAAATGCATTGTTTTAAAACTGAAGCTATTCTTGTGATGTGTGACATCGACATTGAAAGAGCGACCGATCGGTTTTCGCTCAACTCGGTTCTCGTGCTGTTGAGATGGTGTGCTCGAGGTCAATAATTAATTAGCAGGTACATGCTTGACATGACTTGAGGGCTTGGCAGCGTTCAGTCCATTTAAATCCAAATTTATTTTACTCAGCAATCATACAGTACCAAACACCAGTGCTCTAAGAAAGTCTGATCGAGGTCCTAGTCCAGTTTCATATGGACTCGACTAGTGTTCGATTGCAGAGAGAAAGACTTTCGAATCTGATTCAACCCGACTCCTGAGACATTTTGATGGATGGACTAAGCTGTAGCGCTGCAGACATTCCACATTTTCCGGATTTTTTAATTAAATTTTCCGCCATAATTAATTTATGATCAATTCCCACTCATCAGGCATAGTTTTCCCATCATCTGACAGCAACGAACCAGAGAGGGCAAAGGATATCTCATGAACTGGAACAGCAGAGTAATACTCACTTTGAGAAAAGCGCTATCCGCCACCTTCTACTTACATAAGCTCCCAGATGCTCCTGATTGGCTAGAGTCACAGTGACCGATATGGGAAAGAGAGAATAACGCTATGCTCCTCCTTCCCTGCCTAAGAGCACAGCCTGTCTCTCTTTCTCTCTCACTCTTGGACTCCTCTGCCTCCTTTTTCTCTAAATTGGACCTGACAAACAAAACGAGAAAATATACTCTGTTTATTTATATAATTATCTAATCATTTATTTATTGGCGTTCCCGTTTTTCAGTGCTCAGGTGATTTCTGAGATTTCTCCACACACCCAGGAATGTTTTACTTTCTGAGCAACGAATGAAAGCGTTTTATGAGACGCTTTTGTCCCTTCCACCCCAACCAATGTTTTTTTTTTTTTTTTCCTCATTGGTGGGTGCATTTAATTATCCTAAACAAACTAAACCTGACAATTTTGTCCTGATTGAGATTCTGCAAATGTTTACCGGATCTATAGACATATAAATACTCATATAATCCCCAAGATTGTCTCCACAACTCTCATATCTAAAAGAATGCTGCTTTTTCTCACACTGGGCTGAGTGCCTTTGGCCGCACTGAGAGGAATTAAATGTGGCATGGCTGTAAATTATTCCCACAGTACACTAAAGTCTTTCCAAACCCTCACTCAAGTTCCCTTAAGCCAGCCGTCTCTGTCAGCGAGTGGGAAAAGAGGCTCTTAAACACAAGATGCAACTGCATCGACGGGGGGTAAAGATCGAAAGTGCGGGAACCAAATGTGCCGTGAACGTGTCACTCCAAAAAAAAAAAACTCGTTTTTATTCACGGGGTGTCGGAGGAAAGCACAGACTCTGAGTGTTCCCATGCGAGCAGTGTGAAGGAGCTATAGCGTAGTTTTCTCATCAGAGAGTCTGCTCATCCTTATCGCTCAGTGTTTTCTCATCTCTACTGCTGGTGTTTTATTTCTTCACTTTACTGCTTTGACATTAAGTTGTTAAGAACAACATCGGTATAAACAGGTTACGTAAGTCAGCTGTCTGATCAACGTTTCTTAGAAAAACCTGAACATACAAGGAACTGTATTTCCTTGGAAAAGCCAAAGTTTCAAGAGTCGGTAAACTCAATCCATACACTATATTGTGGGTTTTTCGGGGGTCCACCTTTGAAAGCCGTCCCGCTTTTGTGTTAACCTTTCACTTTGGGGCCAGATGGGTAGCAATGTTTGCTCTGAAGAATACTAATGAAAGCAGATATATTCCATAGGAATGCCAGAGCGATAAGATTTAAAATGCATCGCTTAGAGATATAGTGTTATAGCACTTGCGTTTTTTCAGCGAACCCAATACTCCAGATGATACAATATGATCCAAAACCTTACATACATTTCATATTTTGCTTTTTTATCTTCATCTGCATAAGGGGACATTATAAAAAAAGCGCAAAGTTTGAAGAAGCTAGTGGTACACTGCATACTTTGTCTACATGACCATGGTGTTGACTCGGTAATCCAGTATTAAATAGAACTTTTATAGAACCAACAATTCACTGCTTTGAATCATTCTAGCATTGTTTTTTCTCTCTCTTTTTTTCCATGTGAGCTGTTTATTCACATCGGGAAAAAAAATATTCCTGGATAAGCTTTCACCATAACTCATTTTGTAAAAAAATAAAAGTTTTCATTTTCATATCCACATTAATTGGCAAGAAATCAGCAAAACGATTTTTAATTATAGCACCTCATCATGGGACACCTTACAGAAACTGATACAATTAATCATGCTATTGTTTTTCTTTAGAAATTGTGACAAGTGACTAACTAAATAAATAAATACATAACTACATAAATAAATGAACACATAATGAAAAAACACACACACACACACACACACACACACACGCTCAATCTCACTCCATGGGCAATTTAGTGTTGTCAGTTTACGTACAGGCATGTTCCTTGTAGGAGGGAGGGAACTGAAGGGCGCCTGTGTGGAAAACGTGCAGAGCTGCACAGGGGCAGTAACTTGAGCTCTGGACAAAACCCTGGAGCTGTGTGGACGAAAAAAAAAAAAAAAAAAAAAAGTAAATATTTACCCAGGGAAATGTGAGTTCTGCGAGTTACTTGATGAGGTGCAGTTATAAATGCACCAACATGTTACCCTTTAATATGCTGCTTCTCAGAATAATATTTGAATGTTTACAGTATTAGTAATCTATGAAGGTTTTTTTTATTATTGTTTTATTATTACTTACAGTCAGATTCTCACTAGTAAAAATGTCTCCAAACCAGACATGTAATGAAATGTAAGCTTCAGGACCAAACCTCGGAAACGTGTGCAGTGCAATATGACAAGGTCACAAGGTTTAAAAGAAGTTAACTTGTGCTCCAGTGCTATATATATATATATATATATATATATATATATATATATATATATACAGTATAGCACTGGAGCACAAATGGTCATCACGAGAGCCAGTTTCATCATGGTGCATGATGGGTTTTGCAAATGCACTTGACACAATACTGTTCTTGTAAGAACTATTCCAGAAAGGCTGACCTTCATGTCTTAAAATAACAACTCACTGTTGTTGTTGTTACCTAATTACCTACAGTAATGCCACGTGTTCTTTCATAGTCTTTAAAAAAAATTGTTCGAAAATATACGAAATAGATCATAAAACAAAACAAAACAAAAAAAACATTTAATTAGGTGGTGTGTCCAAACTTTTGAGTGGTACAAAATATATATGTCTCTCATGGCAACATATATAATTATATATTTGTTTTGCTATTTGTTAAATAGCAAAAAATAATAAAAATTAACAAAACCTTCACTTGGTTAAGCTGATTTTAACATTTTTTAAAAAATACATCTGCCAAGTGTATTTGAAATAAAATCAGCTATGAAAAAAGTAATGTCCTTGAATATTTTGTTATTTTGTGAATGTGTGTTTGTGTAAATGTTTATGCTCTGACAACTGCCCAGAGACTATCCGTTTTAAATGTTTTTTTTTTTTTTAGCAAATGGGTTTTTTTCTGTCCCTGACTCAAATGTGTGTGACAAAATGTGTCAAGATTATTGACTTTGGTAATTGTGAATATGCTACAGATGTGGAAGATACATATTATGCTGGATAATCACTGAAGGATTCATTTGAGCTCGTTTCTGAGGAGCATTTTAGCAGCATGTTTAGCCAGATGATTTAGTTGGTGGAGGAAAAGGGCAGACAGCTGAAATATTTAAAAGGTCTCACTCACCTGCCAGGGGCCCAGGCACTGATCAGACAGAGGGCTTAGACACCTTTGATGTGTATGCCAATTTGGCAGGACTCATGCTGGGCATCTGGGGAGTGCCAAGTCATAAATGTACAATAGTCTGTTTGTTTTTTCTTTCTCTTTCTTCTTACTAGCGTAAAAAACCTGAGAAATATATAGAATACGAAAAATGACCATTTAAGAAAAGCCTTCATCATACAGTAGTTGCGTAGGCTGGGGAATTTGCAGGTTGGTCCAGATTGGTTTATCTGTGTTTACATGGGGTTCAGTCAGTTTGACAAGGAAAGCATGATGGGAACTTGCAAGAATTGCTAACAATGATTGCTTTTTTTTAAGATGAAGGAACGGTAGGTCCTGGTAAGGTGTTGCTTTGGTTGAGCTGCCTCTTAGAAATGGATTTAATGCTAGATCCAATGCAGCAAACCTTGGAACTTTGGTCTGAAGTTGACAATCATATGTAAGCCTCCTTCCAAAGAAGACACCTTTTGACCATTTTCTCAAATCAGTATGCACCAAACATCATGTTTATAGTGTTCTAACTTGGCTTTCATGCAGTTGAATGGCCAGAGGTCAGATAAAGGTAACATGCTAACACCATCATCTATCTAACTGAAAGCTATGGATATTAGGGGCCTGCTTTGTGTATGTGGATCGGACTGGGAGGCAGGTTCATCATTCCTACTTCACCTACGTAACCTCTAGACTTCCAGTAGACTAAGGCACCTTTAAAGGAGGGAGTAATATGGAATATAACGCTTTTAGTGTCTCACTGCTCAGGACGTGCTTACATTTTGTCTGTCTTTCGTCAAACTTCACCGAGGAAGTAGAAGTCAGCAGATGACTGATTACCGAGTTCTTTCTAGGGTTTAGACATCTGAAAGCATTGCATCTCCCAATGAAGAAGTGCCTTTGTTTGTTTCGACCACTTTCCTTCACCCTAGTGGTGGGTTATATCCTGTGCCTTGTCTTGTCATGTCAAAAGAGCTTCCTGCTGCTCGCGCTTTCAAAGTTCCCCACGGAATTAAACAGTGCCGGACACGTCTCCTCCTGTTCTCCCAGAAAAACGTGCACGCGGAGTTTTAGAAGTCCTTCCCCTCAGGAGCTCCTCGGTGCATTTCGGAGGCCCGGGACCATGTTTACCTCCATGTCAGTCTCCTCTTGAGAACAATGGAGGAGAAGTGAGTGAGCAGAGGGAGGTGTGACATAGTGGCAATCACGGAGCGCTGGAAGGGGGTGGTCATTTGTATTCTAATCGGAGGGGTAGTCCTGGATACGCTTAGGTGACTGGAAAACATTCAAGGCGAGAGGAAGTGAATAGACTTGCACTGGGCAAGCCTGCTCATACCCACGCTGGTTTAAATCGTCCCGCACAATAGGAGGTAACTCCCGGTCATTTTGTGGATAGAGAAAGATGAGCCATACTCGGATTTAAGATAGGAGAAGACATTCCCTGTGGTCTTTCCAAAAAAAAAGGGGGGGGGATCTTTGTGAATATCGGTCCGTTTTGATGAAAAACGATCTCCATAAGAAATGATATTAGAGAGCTTTACATGCTGGGAAGTTATCAGCAAGACAGCCTATCCTCCTGAAATTAAACATGTTCTTCCAGCTCTATACACAAGCTATGCCCAAAGAACATCACATGGAGCCTAGGGAGCTTAGATCAACAATGGATTGGAGATTAGCAAATAGAGTCCGCCAAAATTTGAGTGGTCAGAATGAATGGACTTCTCACCTTGGTTAACAGTTTCCTATATTACCCACAATGCCACTTGACTACCTGCTGATTGTGGCACCTGTGGGAAGCAGTCTTCACTTATTTTTTACCTAGAAAGAGCTTGGGTTTGTTCTTAAATGATTAATTCCTTAATCTTTATCTGTGCACTCCAAATCTTCAAGTTTCATTTCACCATTAGAGCCATCATCATCATTATCATCATCATCTCATAATGTAATATAATTATACTTATATAATATATAGCATATTTCTGACACTATCCACTTAACGTGCTCCATACGTAGTACCATGCTACAGTACAAGTACCACTATACCACAGTCAGTTAAAATGAAGTATTGGTACTGATTAGATTTTTTTTTTAATGTTATACATAAAATAGTTTATGCCACACGCGTACAGTTATACTGTCTCGCTTCAAACAATAAATTAAAATATAAATTATTCATATTTCTTTATAAGTATTGATACTAAAATTGGTGTAAGCTTCTAGATGCATATAACCTGTAAAAATATTTTTTTGTAAAAAGCTTAAAAAAATAAAATAAATCTGTAGTGTCCGTAACCATATAAAATTCATGTTGCAATTTCTTAACAATTTAGCATTTTAGAATGATACACTTTTTCAGGTTCATGTCTTTTCATGTGAAATCTAAAAAGTTTCATCTTAACGACAGTTAAGATCTTTGAAATATTTGAATTCAAAAAAGACTACAGATATAAAAGGGCATGAAATAATGTGTATTATATTTATCTGATAAAATATAAATGTGTATTTATATTTACAAAAATACAAAAAATGTACCATAGTGGAAGTAGCATGGTAAGTACCATAAGTAGCATGGCACTGTCAAAAACTGTTTACCATGGTACAGGAACCCTCAGATTACCATGGTAAATAAAGCATGGTAAAATTTATTATAGGATGGGCCAACAGAAAACCAGTTATGATGTAGAGTGCCCTTTTCGGTAGGGGTACTGATCGAAAGGTCTCGGGTTCAAACTCCAGAACCACCAGGTTGTAACTGTTGGGCTCTTGATCAAGGCCCTTATTCCTCAACTGCTCAAATGTATAACAAGATAAAAATGTAAGTCGCACTGGATAAAGGGTGTCTGCCACGTCTTTTTGCTTTTGCAAGTTTTTGCTTGACATTTTCGTAATGTCACTTGTGTCAGATGCCTAACTGATACCACTGTATTCCTTTTATAAAAATTGTCAGAACTCCCCATAATTCTTGTTAAAAGTGTTTTATAAAAATCATGCTTCATAGCTCGAACGATCTGCCTTGCAATTATAGAGTAAATAGACCCCAAAACATGCCTGATATTCCCATTTTACTAAAGCGTTTTACAAGACGTTACAAATGCCGAATTAGTTTAGGCACACAGGAGCATGGAACAATGATTCTAACAAATTTTAAGAAGCGTCTCAGTTAATCAAAGCTGTTTCGATTCACACTCGTCAACAACGACTTCAGATTTCTAATTTAGTCTTTTTGTCTTTCTGAAAAACTGTTATCTTAGAAAAGAATAATCAGATTTATCCGATTTTTAACAGGGTTTAGAAGAAAAAAAATCCTGAAGGTATTCTGTAGATAGTAAACGTTTGTGTATGCTAGTATCTTCTCTACCGTCAGGCTAATGGAGCACCTGTGTAGTGTATGATGATGGAGAGCGTTGTGCAGCCAGAGCACCAACATTCACTGATAAATTGATGTAATTAGAGCAGGATTCATTAACATGAAATTCTAAAGTAGGATGTTAATATTACGCTTCTCTAGCCGTGTCCTGACTGATCATAGCTCTAACGGGAGAGTCAGAAAGGTGCTCTGTGCACAAGCAAAGGGCAAATGAGGAATCCAATGCGTGGGAACATAGCAACGTGTGTGTGTGTGTGTGTGTGTGTGTGTGTGTGTGTGTGTGTGTGTGTGTGTGTGTGTGTGTGTGTGTGTTGGGAATGGGGCATGTCGAGTGTACGTCTGCACACCCTCTGAATCAGAATTTCTTTTAGGGTTGAACAAACGCAGTGATACACCATGCTTAATCAAGGCTCATCATCCTTCACTGTCAGTGTGTGTGTGTGTGTGTGTGTGTGTGTGTGCTTTCAGTTGTGTGTCGCATCTGCGTGTTTGTTAAGGCCTCCGTGTTTGTGTAGATTGTTTATGCATGGGTTGACTGAGGTTACTAAAGGATGATGGACGTGCAGGACGAATGACAAACATACTGTGACCGGATTCATAAAGAGAGAAGATGAACACGAAAGGATGAAAGAGAAAAAAGGCAGGTCAGAAAGTAAAAGAAAAAAGAAAAAAAAAAGACAACTTTTATTGAATACATGAATCAAATTCCTGAAGTTTCTCCAGGCCTGAATTTTAAGTTTTCCATAGATATAAAGGAGAAAGAAATTTAAAAAGGGTATGAGCAGATGTGAGAAAAATGCGAAAAGAGAATGTTTGTGAATGCACAAAGGATTCCTAGTCTTGTGTAAGATTTGTTTTTATGTTCGTTTAGTCGCTGAAACTGAAATGCAAAAAAAAAATAATAAACAGGAATTTTAAACTGTGAAAACAGTCATTTTCCAAAGCAGTTATATTTGTGTATTTCGATTTCAACAAATAGAAATACGCAAATATATTTGACGTTTTATCAGACCTTTTGCTACGTTCGCATTACAAGCCACATTGTTCAATTCAGATTTTTTGCTCAGATCAGATTTGCATGTCATGATGATTTACTTTCATAATTACAATTGACTCTAATGTGGACACATCTGACCTCGGCATGCGCAAATCGATTCGATGGCTAAAACACACCGCTCATTCATTTCAAACAACGGATGCAAGTTTTAGCAAAAATATGTTTGGGGTTTGGCTTTGTGTCGCCGGTGCTGACTGATGACTTCAGCGAGAGCTCCACACATGCACAGAGACAAAAAGTCACATGACTTCTGACCTGCCTTTTCTCATTCAAGTCACATGTCCATGTATCAGATATCCTAGATATCTACTGTAGGACCACCACATATAAAAGTGACTCAGATCAGATTTGTGCATTAAGGCAGTACTAAAAAAATGAAGGTTTTATAGATAAAATCCGTTAATTAAATCAATGGTTCAGTTTTTGATTCAGAATCGATACACACTTTCTAAAGAATTTTGGTAAACTTTAATCATTAAAGGCTTTAAAATTAACAATTACCCCCAATTACTTTTGCCAATACGTTCAAGGACCATGTAGCGCCACGTCGAAACGTGTGTGGTAGAAAAACGGAGATCACTTCCAGCATCACATGTAATGCACTCAATGTCACACACATATGTCAAGGTATTTGACGTATTTTATTTATTTATTTATTTTTTGGTTCAGATTGCTTCATCACAGCGAGAGTTATTATAAAATATTTGGGGTCTCTTTCGAGTGAATCACCCTGTATTACCCAGCTTTTACAGAAAACAAACTGCTTCCATCATCTGCAAATTTCTTGTAAAATAGCTGTCTATTATATTAGACTGAAGTGTGGAGGAGATGATTGTCAGGGATAACGATTATGTACAGTATAAGGCACGACATTTAAACAATCAACAACACAAGCTAGACACTTTAAGTAGTTTGTAATATTTCAAAATCTATAAGAAATACAGCTGCTTGAGTCAAATCAGATAATTATTATAACATTATAGTGCTATTAAATTGAAAATCGACAATGCCTAAAAAAAAATCTAATCAAATAAAACAGATCAACATCCTGCCTATGATCGGCCTCTCTAATGATTATGATAATGATAATCGCATCGGACGGTTCCCTTTTGGCGCTGGGTCCTTTCAGGGGTAAACGTGTATCATAAACGTGTACCAGTTGTAACCCCAGTCTTTCCCATAAAAAGGATTAAAAAAAGTTTACCATACCATACTTTTGTGCTAGAATCAAGTCTTCTTGTGAGTAAAACCTTGCAACCCTTGAAACAACCATGTGCAAACTACAGTTTAAAGTAGTAAATTAAAATAAAAAACTTGAGCCTTTGTAACTTTTTGCTTAATTTTGCTGTATTTGTATTTATTCAGGGTGCATCAGGATATCTGTAAAGTTGCCTTGTGTTGCCATTTCTGTTATTCTGAAGAAGTTAAATTTAAATGAAATAAATTTAATAATAAGATTGTAATGAGAATATGCAAAAAGTTTATTGTTAAGGCAAGAAGTCTTATCTGGTGTTTTCTTTATTTGATATCAGGTATTTACATGTACTGTATTAATGTTTTATTTTATTTTATTTCCAAATCTAGGAGAAATATTTGTCGAAGGTTGTCTGAGATTCTAGTTCCATAAACCTGAAAACACTTTATAGTTTGGCTCTAGTTTACTCTAAATAATATACTTTGACTACTTGTGCAGATCAGCTTAAATAATCATATTATACTGTATGATACTTTAACAGCATCATTAAAATGAACAAAAATGCCTGATTGTTAATTGACATAATCTTTGTGTAGGAGTCAGGATTCCAAACTTCATTCACTTGTGTGTTCCTGCTTTGTCCTGGCTCGCTGCAGTACTCTTCCTCTTGTATTGAATGGCAATCTGTCGTGCGGTTGAACGCCCACTGTGATGATAGAATATGACCAGGCACAGGGGTTGATGTTAGGCAAGAAAGCACACACACATACACTCGTTTACTGTGGCATATATACACAGAACCCACACTGAGACTGGAGGTAGTTTATCAGCATGCAGTCTTGCAGTAGACATATTGTTGTATAACCGCCGTGTAAAGACCTGCTGAGCACATCAATCAGCGCAGGTTCATAATCAGTACCGACTACTGCAAGTCAGAGCGAAAGCCAAGTATCGCTCCATGTAACCGAAACGCAACGGCTTGAGAGACGATGATGTGACTCGGTATGTTGACAAATATACTGTAGATTCTTTTATAATGGCTTGCTGGAGTGCTTTAGGTCAGTGGTTTTCAACCTTATTCCTCGAGGACCATTGCCCTACATATTTTAATCAGGTGTGCTGGGAGCTGAGAAAGCACTAAAATATATTGCAAGACCCAGAATTTAGCAGAGGAATATATGAACAGTTGAACAGGAAAACAAGATGAACGCAAAAGTTACTGTGCTTACAGTACTCTGGCACTTAATTGTGTCTATAGCAATTTTTTTTATAATTGAAAAATGCTACGTATGTTTAGAAGCTTTGGACTATAACTATCTTTTTGGGTTTTGCAGCATTTGAGACTCATTATGCAGTTTACTGTGCTATTTTTAAAAGTTAAACCAACAAAAAAAACATGGTTTTATTTTTCTTATATATTTTACAGCACAGCTAAATTATTTTCCTCGCATAACCCAGCTTATTAGGATGCTGGGGTCAGAGCACAGGGTCAGCCATGATATAATAAGGGCCTTGCTCAAGACCGCAACAATGGTATAAGCTTTTTAAACTCTTTTACAACCACAGACATGTACTGTATGTGGTTAGAGGATGCCCTGAAGTGAAACTTTTATGGGAGGCTGGTGATGCTGTAAACTGAAAGGTTTTAACGCATTGTTGACAATCTTTTTAATTACTTAGGGTTTAATGTGCAACAATACGTAACAGTTTTTCTTTGTTCTAGTTTGCCGCTATGTCTCAGTTATTACCAAAAATGACCAAAGCATGAGTTTGCTATATTTTTTATTAAAACATGACCTGCAATTTGATGTATCTATTGTGAAGAAAGCTGCGGGAGGCAGTTTTGCAAAAAAAAACATACAACATTCCTGTTGATATAACCAAAGATAAATGTTTAACATAAAATTTTGGCATTTGTGCTTTTTAACCCACCATGTGAAACATGAATAAAATATGTTGATCGGTTCACAATCCTTCTTTTAATAAAATTCTGCCAAAATGGAGATATCTCATTTTGCTATAAAACTGTTTATATCTTTATATTATTAGGGGGAAAACAAGAACATCTTTAAACCTTGTTTTTTTTATTTCTTTTCTAGATAAGCTTGTCTTACTGAAAGCTATAACACTGTGGCACAAATGGCTTTGAAACGGCATTTTCGATTTCACAGCTTTGGCCAAATACCCTTAAGGTCGTAACTGTCTACCTTGTCTGCTGTTTCAGAGATTGAATGTCACTGATCGGAGACGTGATATTATGCTGTATTCACTACAGGTTGCTTGTATCTCAGCAGGCCGTCCAGCCCTCTGTAATATCAGTGGGTTTGCCTGATAATTTGTATGACAATGTGAGTCCAATGTGCAATGGCTTGCTGCCAAAACCCTTCATTATGGGGTTTTATATGACCGGAGGATGTAGCCCTGTGGTCTTGTCACTGTGGGTCGTTGAACAACATCTTCCCAAATCCTTTTATTACTACACTTCAATTTCCCACACCTAATGCGGCAAAAGTAACAGCAGGCAGATCGCTTGCATCACTACGACCCAAATGAATACCAGGGGGCAAAAAGAGCCAGGGAGGAGGGAAAGTGTTGAAAACGTGAACGCTGCTTTTCAAACCCCAGGACAGTTTTTAAACCATTTCTGGTACACCTGAAAGTAAGTTGTGGTCCAGGACTCGCTTTATGTGTTCCGGGGAATAGAGGGCACAAATTGTAAAAGCTGTCTGCTACTGGGACTGGGTATGCAATCTGTTTTGAACCCAGGGCCAGTTCAATCAATATCTGGCGCACCTGAAAGTAGTGGTCTGGGGTATAGACTGCGCAAAATATAAAACCTGTCTGCTCTTGGGACCGGGGCAGTACAAAATGGATTTGAACTTTAGGTAGATTTGTACCTTTCACTTTACGGTTTCAAAGTGGTGGGCAAAGATGAGACAATATGGAGCCTTCATAATATACTGCATAAAGCATATAAAACATTGGTTAAATAATATATTTGCTAGCTAAACATTGATGTGTGTGGCACAGTGGTGGAGTGGTTAATTTTGGCGTCTCACAGAGTGAATTTTGTCTGAATCCTGGTTCCTTTTACCTCCCTAAAACATGCCATTCTATGCATTGTTGTGTAAAAACGTCCCACCCAGGATATGTTCCCGCCCGTTCCTTGATCTGCCTTTTCAAGACCAAGATAAGATGGTTTAAATGAATGAACAAGTAAACAGGTTATGTTCATTACCTCCTACTTCTCACATACTGTAGGATGTGGAGGATTTAAAATGGCAAGTTCGGTAGGAATGAGTCTGTGAAAACAAACCTGGGTAACAATGCAGTCCACCAAACTGTCTTTAAAACACCTGGGGAGAAGTATTGACCGGTGTTGGGCTAGGAATAAAAGAAGCTTGATTGATGTGATTAGACTGTGACCTATCAAGGGGACAGAGATCATAGAACCACAAGTGGTTTGTGTGTGTGTGTGTGTGTGTGTGTGTGTGTGTGTGTGTGTGTGTGTGTGTGTGTGATTCTTTGTAATAGGATTGTAGTTGTAGTGCTGTCTAGCAGAGCATTACTTTAATCAATGGAATCAATGTCTCACAGTTGTTAATCTAAGCTAGAGTGACCATGTGCATGCATGTATCTTATTTCTTATAAAGGTGTTAATGTGATAACCTTTATTGTTTACTCACATCCTCATCCTCAGAATACAATTCTCCTTTAGACCGAACTGTTGTTCTATGTTTTATCCCCATAGTGTCCTTTCCATCCATTCGTCCATCCATCCAGGAACCTCTGTAGTCCAACTAGAGACCCTGGAGGCCAGTGATGACCGTTGTATTCATTCCCATTTTGTACAACCCTAATAGGACCTCCGGTCAACATTCACATGCTCATTGACATACTATGGGAAATTTGAGACTGCCAGTTACCCTAATCTGCATGTTTTTGGACTGTGGGAGGAAACCGAAGAACCCAGAGGAAACCCACCAAGCACGGGGAGAAACCCAGGACCGCAAGGCGACGGTGCTAACCACTAAGCCCATTAACCCTTTAAACCAAAAACACTTGATTCAGTAACTGGGCATTAGGGAACTTTCAATCATCCACCTTTCTTTTACTTCATTAAAGACAAGATTTTTCAAGGAAAACATCTTGAGGAAAAAAAAGACAGGAGAACATATCTGCAGGTAGAATGATTATAAGTGGACATATCCATTTTGTATCAATCAGTCTAGCCATTGTACAAGGTTTCCAAGGTCACTACCATTAAACATGTTCATTATTTCAGGTTTACTGTACAGTATTTCTCAACATTTTTCACACCATGGAGTGCATTGAGAGGCTAGTAATGCTGCATATAACCTTGATTTTTTTTTTTTTTTTTTACTAGATCCCCGGCCATATCCGTTGTCCTTCGTCTACAGGACAATAAACAAATAAATAGGATAATGAATGAGTAGAGAAATATATTGTGTTAGGGGCAAAACACCTTTCTCTACAAGTGCAAATGGACTTTCTGACTAACAGAGGTGTATGCTCAGTCCGATGATGTTCACTCTGCTGACCGGAGGAAACGGCTCGATCCATATCATGCCAGGTGTGAAAACAACAATTTGACACTTAATGTGGAAAAAGCAAGGACCCTTAGGTGATCTCTTACCAATGGCTCTACCTTGGAAACAGTCATGTTCCTTGTTGTGCGAATTACTTCCCGATGTCTTGTGTCCACCAAACACCACTTGTTTCATCAGAAATGGCCAGCAGCGTTTTTAGTTTCTTGTGGAGACCTCTCACTTGCATAACCTTATGCTCTAGAGCAGGATTATGAAGCAAGCTGAGCATCAGTACTGTCCATATTGTAATGCACATGGGCCCTGCAGTGAAAAAGCATAGAGAATATCCGTATCATTAAGGACACTTTCTATACATACATACTGCATCTTCAAAACCAGCCACATTGTCACACAATTTACATGAACATTATGCCCAAGTCTTACCCTTGCTTTAGTGGATAATCTGACCTGGAGTGCAAAGTGCTTACCTAAGAACTAGTGCTATTATAAAAAATAAAATAAAAAACTGGACTTGATCCCATCTTGATTCTGTATGTTGGAGTTTGCAAGTTCTCCCTCTGCTTGTTTCCCATAGTCTAAAGACGTGCTAAAGGCTAAGGAACATTTACAAATTCCCTGTAGTGTGTGTGTGTGTGTGTGTGTGTGCCCTGCAATGGATTGGCATTTTTTACCAGATCTAAACCTACATCACATCCAGATTTCTGTAATACATGGGGTTGGGTTGGGTTGGGTTGGGTTTGATTGAATTGGGTTGGATTGAATTGAATTGAATTATGGATGATCCCTGTTAACTGGCTAAACGTGCTTAACTGATTTTAAGATGATTTTTTTTTTTTTACCAGATCTTAAACCTATATCACATCCAGATTTATGTAATACATGGGGTTGTGTTGTGTTGTGTTGGGTTGGATTGGATTGGATTGGATTGGATTGGGTTGGGCTGAATTAAATTGAAGTGAATTGTGGATGATCCCTGTTAACTGGCTGAAGGTGCTTACAGGATACAACTATGATTCCTTTTTAACACCAGCCCAAAGAGTTGCCTCATGGTCTTGGAAGAACAAGCAACCAGGTGCACAATACTGTATATGACAAACATCTAATTGACTTGAAGCCTTCTTCATTTAAACAACAGCCTCACGCCTCCACATCATCTGCTGCAGAACTCCAACCTAATATTAACTTCTTAGAGGAACTCATGAACCTTAATGTTGTCTTAGATGAAACCTGGAGACAGCGTTTAATTTAATTGAAACAAAAGACAATAACAGAATTCTTTTTTTTTTAACTGACGTCATACACCAGCAGGAAAAATAGACTGAATAAATGCAATATTGCTTTCCAAGCAACCATGGACGCTCTCTTTTTAAAGTGGCAGCAGAGCTGCTGGGAATAGTGTAACACGAGTTCATAACCAGGATACATTTATGCAGTAACATAATAGCACAGTTGTGTTTGTGCTTCTTCTGGCTGTTTTTAACCATGTGAGGAGAGGAGAATTTGACAGCATTTGGGTGTTTTTGTTCTTTGTTCTCATTTAGTAGCTTTAAGCTGTTGTGGGCTTTTTTTTTTAAATCTAACTTTGCTGTCAGACGTGGAAGGCACTGGTGTTACTTTTATTTCATTTTTATCAGTCACCGTTAGCAACAGATATATCCTGAGCTGAACAAGACTACTCCTTGATCTTTAGTGGACGCTGTTAGTTTTTTCTCAGCATTTAAGCTACAGAAATAAAGAAGATCCGTGGGTTTGTTTGGGGATTTTCTTACTTCTGTCACAACGGCGCTATAAACAGTAAGGTGTGAATTAAAACATTTTTTTTAAAGGTTTAAGAAAATCCACACAGAGGATATATCTGTATTGTATTTTTGTAACTTGTTTTTGCATTTTTTGCCCTCCGTTCATTTATTCATAAAGTAATCCCACATACAAAGTGATTTATCTGTCTGGTATCCAATGCGTTGTCTGCTGTTTTCTATCTACATTGCAAGCAAACTAAGTTTTAATATTTTGGAGCAGACCGTGGCTGCTAGTCTACACCACTGCATAACAGCCAGCTCATCTTTTCCGTTGCTATGGTGTTTCCTAAAGTGGGAGCTTTAACTTTTGATACTATACGCCAGTAGTGGGTGGATTATATAACAGTATAAATGAGATATTTGCCAATTTTTAGACATTTTTAAATACAGTTGCAAAGTGCAAAGCCTGCACATACTGTACAGTGGTGGGTTTGCAGCGATCATAATCCTGACTGCTTTATGAGTATTATTATTATTATTATTATTATAATACAAGGTCTGTCCGGAAAATGTTCAGCTGTTTTTAATATAACTAGAATGGTTTGCGAGATATCGATGTAACCAGTCAGCCAAGGAGGGTGGACTAGAATGTGACGGTGGCTGAGAAGTGCAAAACAAAATAACAAAACCTAAAGCAGAATAACAAATTCAAAACTGAAATGACAAAACCGGAAACAAATTAACAAATAAAAAAATAAAATAACAAAACCGAAAACAAAATAACAAATTAAAACACTAAATTACAAAAACGAAAACAAAATAACAAATTTGAAAACAAAATAAACCTGAATTTCTTTTCTGAAATGTCATTGTGTTTTCTGATTTGGTATTTTGTTTCTGTATATGCTATTATGTTTTCGGTTTTGTAATTTTCTTTTCGGTTTTGTTATTTTGTTTTTCGATTTTGTAATTTTCTTTTCGGTTTTGTTATTTTGTTTTTCGATTTGTAATTTTCTTTTCGGTTTTGTTATTTTGTTTTCGATTTGTCATTTTTTTTCCGGTTTTGTTATTTTGTTTCTGAATTTGTTATTTTGTTTTTGGTTTTGTTATTTTGTTTCTGAATTTGTTATTTTGTTTTTGGTTTTGTTATTTTGTTTCTGAATTTGTAATTTTCTTTTCGGTTTTGTTATTTTGTTTTCGATTTGTAATTTTTCCCGGTTTTGTTATTTTGTTTCTGAATTTGTTATTTTGTTTTCGGTTTTGTTATTTTGTTTCTGAATTTGTAATTTTCTTTTCGGTTTTGTTATTTTGTTTCTAAATTTGTTATTTTGTTTTCAGTTTTGTTATTTTGTTTTTGAATTAGTTATTTTGTTTTGCATTTCTCTGCCATCGTAGAATGCTCCTGCATGAACAATGACGAGTCCCCTGTACTCGTCATTGGGGCGTTAGACGCAGTTGCGTGAGCACGTGTCCTGTGTGCTTGTTGCATTCAATATGACTAAGTGACTACACAAAATTTTGGGTTAAGCTTGAATAATCCTCCATGCAAACTATTCGGACAGTTTAGAAGGTTATTGGGGACGATGCTCAAGTGAGTGCCGCACAAAATAAAAGAGTGACACAAACACTTCAAAGATGGTCAAGAATTTGTTGAAAGGTTGAAAAACCAGAAGCATCATTGGGAGTTTATTATATGTAATCAGTCATTGTGGCTGGATACTTTCTCTGACAGATCTCGATTATATATTTGTACGCACTATAACAGCTTCCTTAAATTCACTCTTTAAAATGAAAATAAAAAAAGCTGGCCAGGAAGTAATGGGGTCGTATTGATTTATACGATCTGTAAAGATATTTTAAAAGGATATTAAGAGCATTAGCCATTTTGTACCGCTGCCAGTCTGGTTTCTGGTACAGCATATGGTTATGAACGTCTGGGAAGAAAATCTGAAAATCTGTTTAATGTCAACACTGTGCTTGAATTCTAAAAAGGCCAAAAAAAAAAAAAGATTTG
Source organism: Clariallabes teugelsi (assembly GCA_030014215.1). NCBI lineage: Eukaryota > Metazoa > Chordata > Actinopteri > Siluriformes > Clariidae > Clariallabes > Clariallabes teugelsi. Next base: position 7,466,049 of record JAQMYG010000036.1, on the reverse strand, counting down.
AATCTAAATTGGGTCTTTCTCTTGGCTTTAAGAAGACAGAACTATTTCGTTTCACTTTTTAATCTTGTCTAACTTATCTCCTTACAAAGATCATGTTATAGACGGAGACAAACGATTAAAAAAAATCACAGAGTTAAGAACAGTCGGTTCAACTAAAGATGCCTTAAACCATCAAGATTGTATTTTCATTATAGGAAAAAATACTCTATTTAACTGTAACCCCAAATTGATTACTCTTCTTACTCTCTGCTGTAGCTTTTTCATGTCTTCACATCTACACCCATTTCGTGGGCGACACATCCCACACATGCTCGCTCACACATCACACGTACTCAGATAAAGCTTTAGAAATGAATGCATGCACTTTTTTTATTCCAGCTTTTCATGTGGTGTTTTTCAGCTCCTAGAAATCGAATTCTGCCCTGATTTAAAACAACTCACATTCTTATTATGTCTCTTCCTCTTTAAGTTTCTTCCTGTCTTTCAAGTAGACACAGATATAGATAGAAACATGCAAAAAACAAAAAACCTCAACAGAAATGACGGTGAGCATAGGGGTAACACAACTCTGTCCTTGATTCCCAATGCAGAAAAATGTCTCTCTCACTCACACACACACACACACACACACACACACACACATGTATGTATGTTTTGTCCTTGAGATTTAGCTTGAACTATTTAATAGAAGAAATGGAAGAGAGAGAGGGGGAGAGAGAGAGAGAAAAGGCCCCTCCTGGGTGTCTGCATGAGTGCCTTTGGGATTGCCGTATTCTGTAATGACTGGTTGTGTCTTATCTCAAAAGAGCTCTCAGGTCAAGATAAGGCCCAGTCACTCAGGACTGTCAGTCTGTCCGTCCATCAGTCAGTCAGAGATGCATTTTCTAAGGGCCAATCACTGACCCCTGATCATTCTTAATCAGCTGCTCTGACCATTTGAGGAAGCACCCATGGAGTTTTACAACTAGCAGCATTTCTGACCGTCAGTCAAACACTGGACTGCCACTTTTCACTCATCATTTAGAGATGGAAACAACATGGCTGGAAATATTTGAATAATGGCTATGGGAATCCTAAAAACAGCATTCTGGTGATACGGATACTACTGCTGCCTCACTCACACCTCCAGAGTCACAGGTTCGATCCAGAGCTCACGGTACTGGATGTGTAGAGGTTTTGCACATGCACTCCTTGGACCCATGTGGGTTTGCTCTAAATTGTCCGAGTACAGTATAAATGTAGTGTGTGTGTGTGTGTGTGTGTGTGTGTGTGTGTGTGTGTGTGTGATGCCATGAAATGGCCTAGCAGGGTATACTCCCACCTTATACTTAGTGTTCCCAGGATAAGCTCTGGATCTAACGTGACTGTACCTAATAATGAATAAATAAAATGTTCCTCAGAGCCTTTGTAAAAATAATTTAGCATATTTGGAACTCCAGGGGATTTTGTGGAAATCAGTGAAACCCCTCGACATACCTCTCCACTGGCTTCACGTTTCGCAATGAAATGCATCAACATAAGGAATCAAATCATAACCACTCTGAAGCTGCTTCATAACCACTTTAATGGTCACTGGCTTCCTAATGAGATCCTATATAATAAAAAAAAATGAAAAATCCCTTCTGGCTTTATTAGCTGTTCTGAGTTTTGTCCTTTTAGGAAGAACCCTTTATGTTTTATGTAAATCTCGAGAACTTTAAGAAAGTCAGAATTCTTAAATGGGAGTTCATACAGTATTACCTTAAACACATCTTCTGTTATATTGAACTCCTAGTCACCTAACACACAGTGTGGCTGCAACACAATTCCCGCTATCCGTTATCACGCGAATGAGGATGGGTTCCCTGTTGAGTCTGGTTTCGCTTAAGGTTTCTTCCTACCTCAGGAAGTTTTTTCTTGCCGCCGTCGCCCTCAACTTCCTCTTCAGGGACAATCTGATCATTTTGATTCATACATATTATCTCAGACATTTCATACTCATTTCCATAATATTCTTTTGACTCTGACTCTGAAGCTAATTTGTGACAATGACCATTGTTAAAAGCGCTATACAAATAAAATTTCATTGAATTGAAATTAAATAGCTCCAAAGAACTCTTGAACTTATTTTCCAAGCTTGTAGTTGCAGCTTTTAATTTTAAAAATGTTGAGCACAACCGAATGAGAGTTTACTGAACAATATAAGCACGTAGATAATTAAAGCTAATCAACGAATTAGCAAAGCTGCAAGGTTCTGGTTGATTAGCTAGTTGTACAGGTAGTCTCCGACTTACGAACATTCGAGTTACGAATTTCCACTGATACGAACGGACCGTGGTTTGCATTCGTAGATTTGTATTCGTAGACAAATTGCGGAAGCAGCTCACATGTATTGTACAAAAATAGACACCACTACTAATAGATACCAATATTTACAATTATGCTCCTGGAATGGAAATCGTTCATAAGTAGGAAACTACCTGTATTTGAATTGAACAATAGACCTACTGCTTATCTACAGTTACCCAGAGTTACCCGAAGTAGTTGCCTTCATACAGGACCCTTGTGGCCAAAAGTATGTGGACACCGGGCCACCACACTCATGTGGTTTTTCCCAAGCTGTTGCCACAAAGGTCGAAGCACACAATTTTATGGAAGATCTTTGTACTCTGCGGCATTACAATTTCTTTTCAATCAAACTAAGAGAAACACATTGTTCCAGCATGAAATGGTCATGTGCACAAAGTCAGCTCCATGAAGACATGGCTTTCTTAGGCTGGAGTGGAAGAACTTGAGTGGCCTACAGAGAACCCTGACCTCAACCCCATTGAACACTATTGGAATAAGCTGCGATGGCAACTACTCACGATGTGTCCTTGCCTGATATGTGGCATGTGATGGGAACTTTTGGCCATGTACTATACGTTTTGGTCCTGGTGATGGGTTGGTCTACTACTGTACAGTATACATATACAGTATATTTTTTTTAACATTCATGGAAGTCCCCTTTCTATGAACGCTTTCTGAATGTGACAGCATTTTATTTTTTTAAATTTTTTTTTTCACTATTTTACTATTTCTCAAAACTCCAGGGAAGATCTTTTTCAAAGAAATATACTGTAACTGTGTTTTTCACTGAATTGTGTTCTTTGAACGGGTGTCTGGATGGGCTGGTTTGTCTGGGATGGTAATACACAACCCTCAGCTGAAATGCTGATGCTAAACATAGCTGCCTCTAAACCAAGCTGTGCCTCAGCACCATGGGGAAATTTACTCAAATCAACAATTTCGCCGGCTGGCATTTTGTAAAACTTTTAACACAAGCAACCCCCCACCAGTCCCGTCGTCCTGAGTGTACTCTGTAAAATCAGCAGCTTCTGGCTACGCTTCATGCCTACATTTTCTGCTCTTCTGGATAATTAAAACACATTTTGCAATCTCAAAGCCTTTTCTTAAGAGCAAAATAATCCAGGTGAAAAGTGAAGAAGGTAGCAGTCTGGGGAAGTCACATCAGGCTTTGTCCTTGAGATAAGACTGGTGAAGGATCTTTGGTAATTAACAGGGGCTCGCCTCTAGCTGACCACCTCATTTTGTAATCTGGAGAGGAACTGAACCTGTAGCCCCGCAGTCCTGGTTTTATAGAGAGATAAGTAGAGAAGAAGAAGTAAAGTCTTTTCTTTTGTTGGAATGTTGGAGCAGAAGATAGAAAAAGCTTAAAACAAACAATCTTGTATTGTTCCTTAGAACATTTGGCTTTTTCGTTCTATTAAAGTGCTTAACTCATGTAAGGTTTAACAGGGTTTGTAAAAAAAAAATTGATTCATCCCTATTCGTTCTCCATGACACTAATGCTCCTGATGTAAAGCTGTCCATTGTTGTATATACAGTATTATAATAATTTGAGATGTATCCCATGCTACCATTCAATTTAAACAAACTTGACTGTAGCTTAGTGAACTACCAACTGTGGAAGATTTCTCATAACCACCTTCACCCATTCCATCCTCGGGCAACTTTACCAAGGATGATACATTAGACTCCATGTTTTTGGAGTTATTTTCGTACATTGGACAATATGTACAAACGTACATCCACAGGAATGATATTCTTATTCTTACTGAAGGAGAAGCACTGAAAAAAAGGACATATTCTCAATAATCAGTCTGAGGAACATCGAAGAGTCCCAAGTAGGTAAAGCAAACTGTTCGGAAAAAAGTCACATTGTGAACTGGCACTAATTGTGTCCTATTCAAAATGAAGACAGTCCAGCCTTTTTTTTTTTCTTAACCAGAGGATGCTTGAAAAAGGGAATGGTGTGTAGGAGGATGTAGCACTCCAAGAAAACACATTAAGAAACCATGTCGACAGCTAGTGAAATGCAAGGCAAGGGATTCTCTCAGGGATGGGCAACACAAAACTGGTCCAAGTCAGGTTTTTTGGGAAGAAAGGCAGAAATACATGGAAAATAGATGGCATAAAGAGTATATAGTATGAAATGTATTAACATACAGTACCAGTGAAAAGTGTGGACACAACATTGGATTTATTTTCTACAATCTAGAACAATACTGGAGTTTTACTAACACATCTGGCATTAGGTAATTAAGTAAAAACAACAACACAGTCAGTTGTTATTTTAAGACACGAAGGCCAGCTGTTCTGGAATAGTTCTTGCAAGAACAGTATTGTTGAGTGAAACTGGTGCTTTTTTACTTGTACAAACCTTTTCACTTATTATAAACGTAAAATAACATTCATTCTGAAGGAAATTTTACCAGCTGATTACATACTTTTTTACAAACCAAAAGATTGTGAGAAAATAACAGAAGACCTTAGTTTATGTTGTTTATATTTGTGTTTATACTCGGTATTGTGAGGAGACCATTACTTGTGGAGTCTGCCTGCTGTATATTCAGTCATTTAAGGCTCACATACTGTAAGGCATTTGTAGATTTTAAAATGAAAAGACATTCAAGCAGGTGTGATGTGTTCAAATCTTTTGCTTTTCTTAATGCTCTGGCCGCAAGAATTCTGAATAAGCTGGACTTTGTTTAAACCTTGTTTAAAACCAAGAAACAAATTTCCTGAGTCTGACCAAGACAAAATGCAGCAAAGTGTTTATATATTGTAGAATGATAGAAGGCAGTATTGGTGATATTAGAGACATGATTCTGAAAGTTAAGATCGGGAGCGAAAATCCTACTCTTTTCGCTTTACAGACAGGGGTTTTAACAAAGGGTAAATGTTGTGCCTCAGAGCCTTGGGACCTACTAAAAACCTTTCATTACATTTATTGAAAAAGTATTGCTCAGCAGCTATTGGTCTGAAAGGCTTAATCAGTTTATCGATTGTACTAAAATTGCAAGTAATAATTTAAGAGATGTAATGTCTATTTTTTTTAAGAATGTTTTTTTTCCCTTGTTACTAACCTAAGACAAGGAAAACTGATAAAGATTAGAATTACAATCAAAGTGTGACCAGGTATTGGTGTATTTAGTGATAAACCCGTCAGACGTCTCCGCACAAATGGAGTGCATTGTGACTCATTTTATACCACACACGGGATACAGTATGCTCGTCCTCAAAAGCAACATTGGAAAGAATACAAAGGTAATCTTAGGTAATCAAAGGTACACCTAGATCTAGAGTGTATTTCAAGGTTATGTCAAAGCCTTTAGAAATAACAAGGTTGGGAGTGTGACCCTGCTTATGGGTTGGCTCGGTGGTGTGCTGTGTGAACTCAAAGGTTAATAACATGTCAGTAAACTGGTTATGAAAGCAGTCTGTGGTGATGTCAGTATGAATATTAAAATCACCAGAGATAAGAATTGAGTCATGCTTGGAGTCTTGGAGGGCAGTGAAATATATCTGATTACTAAAATGAAATACTCGAATGTAGATAAGGAACCAAGAAGGACATTTTTTTATGTATTGTAATATAATATACAGTAATCTATTCATATACAGTAATCCATCTAGTCCAAAGGTGACCATTGTATTTATTCCCATTTTTGTAAGAACGTGGTAGGACCTCCGGTCAACATTTACACACCATGGGAAATTCGGGGACGCCAATTAGACTAATCTGCATGCCTTTGGACTGTGCAAGCATTTGGGGAGAACATGCAAACTCCATGCACACTGACCCGACGTGGGAATCGAACCCAGGAACTGGAGGTGCACGTGAAGCTACCATGCAGCCAAAATATGTCATTAAAATCTAAATATATACTGTACGCTACCTGTCACACGTTTGGACACACCTTCTAATTTCATGGTCTTTCCTGATTTTTCTTTCTTTCTACATATTTAAACAATGCTGGAAGCGTCCAAAATATTTCCTTTAAACAGTTGGTATTGAGATGTTTCAGCTACTTACACTCTGTAAATCCTTCATAACGGCTCTAATCCGAGGTGCTGTTTGTTAATTGGTGACCCCTAAATGAACGTCTCCTCTGCAGCAGAGGTAAGTTTTGGTCTTGCTTTCCTGGGAAGGTCTTCATGAGAAACAGTTTCATCATGGAGCTTGATGGGTTTTGCAAATGCACTCGACACAATACTGTTCTTGCAAGAACTATTCCAGAACAGCCGTTATTAGAAAATAAATTCAAGCTTGTGTCCAAACGTCTTTTGACTGGTACTGTATATACAGTAGATGCGACACTACCAGCTTTCACATTATACACAGTACAATATGAGAATGAAAAAATGAGACAGTGAAGCTTTAATTAGTTTAATACTGGCAGTTTCATCAAGCCCTGTGTAGTAAAATAAACAAAGTCTAGCCTGTCACAATTTTAATATCAAGTTATACTGTATTAATAAGGGATTTGATGTTGAAGAGTGCTAAAGGATAAATCATACGTTAAAAATCACCTCCAGAAGGATAGCTCCCAAACTGTTTTCTGCACTGACACATCAGGTAACACTAACCATCATCTCGTGTCGTCACTCAACCATCGTCTGCTGTAATCATACTTTTCTTCTATCTGCAACTCCTCCTAAACCTTGAAATACTTTTTCTTTTCTTATAGATACACCTCCTTATTGGTATTTGTAACATAAAAGCCCTGAAACAGGAATATACCCTTAAAAGCCCTTAAAAAATGTTTTTCATTTATTAGCCATATTTGATAAACAGTCATCATAACCAATACATTCTGGCTTTTGCCTGATGGATCATTTCTAACACATTTCTATAAAAAAATTTTTTTACTGTTATTGACTGATGCTTTTTTCCTTGGCCATCTTATTTGTTGAGCGGCCCTTCAATCCGCCATTCCTTGTTCTCTTTCTTCACACTTTCTACACAATAAATTTCCTGGATTCCCAATTTGTTTTATCACTACACACATCCCCAGACACAGACACACTCACACCCACCCTGTATTCTTTATGGACACACTATAATGTATACCTGTGCGGCTATAATGGCTTTCAAAGGACCAATCATTCAATCCAATGAAGGCTTTTTCTCAGCTTAAAGGACTTAACAGAAGAGAAGATGCCAGTAAAGGCACATTAAGGCACATTTAATTTGTCCTTTGTAATTCGGAAATTAAGCAGGAGGCAAGGATATAGCTTTTATTGCAATTGTTTCCTTTGTATTTTCTACTCTAGGGCAGCTATTGTCTTTGGGATTGAATAGAGTTTTCTCATTTAGTGAAACGTTCCTGTTTTAGGGGGCTGAAAGTATGTGCAAAGAGTTTATCAGAAAATAGAACATGAGCTGAATGTATTAAAGGAATAACATTTTTATGCTAAATGAAATCTCTTTGTTTTCTTTTTTTTGGTACAGTGAAGACCACCTGTTCTTCGACAGACTTCACCTGTAAGAACGGGCATTGTGTGCCAGCTCGCTGGAAGTGTGACGGAGAGCCTGAATGTCTAGACGGATCTGATGAGGCTGAGGCTACCTGCAGTAAGTAATGTGTCTGTCATAAAAATAATGCGATCCTACTTACACAATCAAGCAGCTTTTGCATTTGTTGTATAAAATACGGCAAAAATCCGAGACCCCAGCCCTTCTTATTTCTTCATCATCTCATCACTCACTCACTCATCGTCTATACCACTTTATCCGGTATCCAGGGTCGCAGGGGGCCTGGAGCACATTCCAGGAGACTTACGTAGGGCACGAGACGTCATGGGGTGCCAATCCATTGCAGGGCACACACAGTCATTCACACACTACAGGCAATTTGGGAACACCAATTAGCCTAATTCGCATGTCATTGGCCTACACTGTAGGGGGAAACCGTAAATACCTGGAGGAAACCCACCAAGCACGGGGAGAACATGCAAATTCCTTGCACACAGACCCGAGGCAGGAATCCTCCTGACCCAGACCCTAGAGGTCCAGTGCGACAGTGCTAACCACTAAGACGTCTCACATCGTGCCGCCGCTAATTTATTCATATTAAATTATGTAAATTAAATGAAAGAAATAGGAACAGATGTTTTATTGTGGCAGGCTGCAAAGTGTCTAAAGATACAATTTAAAAAATGGTTGCTTATCTAACGACATCAGCAGCAACTTCATTTCCCCTCTCGTCTGTTCCAACCACTTAGCATTCAGTATCACCAGTATACACCAGTATAACGTATACATCTGCACCTATTTCTCACTGGTTCATGCCTTACGTTAGATGCTTTTATGATTGAATGATTCATAGGTCAGTGTGTGACTTAGCAAACAAAAACATTCCTCTGAAACTGCTCAGGTAGAGGGACTGGACTGGAAATGAGAGACAAAAACTTTCTAAAAATGAGAGCCAAAAAAGTCCTTCAGGAAGTCTGGAAAACTGTTCTTCAAGCCTACATTAAAAATACAATAAAGTCTAACTGAAATGGGGCATGGCTCAAGACTTTTGCACGGCACTGCATATTATACAGTTCAGTGAAGAATAGACGGTGGTTTATATTTAAAAAACTACAATCAGGTTTTGTGCAATAAACATTTACAATCTGGTGAAATGTAGAATGCAAGCATCTCAATGATTAGCCAGTCATGTGGCAGCAGCACAATGCATAAACTCATAAATATACAGGTCAAGAGCTTTAGTTAATGTTTACATTAACCATCAGAATGGGGAAAATCTACCATCTCAGTGACTTTACCCTTGGCATGTTTGAGTACATATTTTAAAAGCTGCTGAATTTTGGATCACACTGGCATCTAGACTTTACACAGAATGGCTTGAAAAAACGAATCCTTGCTGATGAGATGAGAGAAGTTAGACGAGAATGGCTAGAATGAGTCAAGCTAACAAGAAAAAGAAAGCTACAGTAACTCAAATTCATCACTCTTTACAACCATGGTGAGGAGAAAAGCATCTCAGAATACACAACATATCAAACTTTGAAGCAGATGTGCTACCAAAGATTTTTTTTTTAACCAATTAAGCATCTCATTCTGTAGAACTGTCAGTGTTGTAAAGGCACATGTGTTTACAGGAGGCTGAGTCGCTACACCTTCTGCCTAAATTCCGCTCCTGCTGCTAAAACAAAGCAGAGAAACGCTTACCTGTTTCTTCCTAAAGGGTTCTGTAATTCTGTGTCTGATTCAGTGTCTCTTCTTTCCCTGCTGCAACTGTGCAGTTTCAGAGGATAGAGAATGACTAGTCAGCAGAATTTATATGCATGTAAATCCGTGTCACTCATGCACCAGTCCCAAATCGATTTGGCTATTGACCATCGTCTGCCATTTCATCTTACAACAGCTTGCCATTCTGTCCTAAAATGCAAAAAGTCCAACAATACAAAACAATTATTATTGAATGAGATCTTACGCTTATTATTAAACCCCACATCCATGGAGCCCAGACTTCTACATGCCAAATCCAGCAACAGGCAATGCAAACCATGATCGGGACAGTAATAACTCGAAAACTCTAATTGTCATGACCCAAGCTGTGCTTCAGCACACCCTCATTCAATAATGCAAACTAACAGAAACAAAATTAGCAAGAAACAAAACATACAGTAGTGCACTATAATTAGTGTAATTAGTAAAAATTTCACTAATTCAACAAAAAATAGGAAGACACAAACAAGGCACAACATGATGACTTTCCTATTGTGTTTAGCACGACAGTGAGCAAATAGGAATACTCCTGTAGTTCTGTAGGAAACTATAGTTTTTCATAGGGAGAGTTTTATAAAAGGCAGTCAAACAATGAAATTTAGAAACATTTCAGCTTAGAAATGATCTCTGTACAAATTATACACTGAACGGTGGCTCTACAAGTACTTGACCATGAGGACAGTCTTGGACCCGGCTGATGCAGACAGCTGTTCTCTGATGACTTATGAATGCAGTCTCTCAATAGTTCAGGACTGAATTCCCCACAAACAGGTTTGTACCTCAGCCTCCAATAACAAAAAGTGGACTCCGTATTAACTTCTCCTTACAGTATATACACCTCTACATCTCTCCTGTTACACTGAGCGTCTAGCCTCCTAACACACAGTATGACTTAAGATCAGTCCCTGCTACCTGCTCTCACCCAAATGAGGATGGTTTCCTTGTTAAGTCTGGTTCCGTTCAAGGTTTTTCCATCTCAGGGAGTTTTTCCTTGCTACCATTGTCCTCTGCTTGCTCATCAGGGACAATCTGATAAATATGATATATACAGTTATTCCATGACTTGCGACCAGTCGGGTTACGAATTTCAGCAGATTTTCACAGTTCTACAAACATCCGTAGATGCAAGCAAATTGCGGAGGTAGCTCATTTGTATTGTACAAAAAATAGACACTGCGGTGCACCAGATACCCATATTTACAATGGGGGTGTGGGAGAAATGAGTCGGCCTCACTGGTTTTAATCAATCAGTCCAGAGGACAATGATGTTCTCTAAAGCCATCCTGATGGTGGATAATCCTAATTTCAGAAAATCCTCAATGAGACAGGATTCACAGTCCCATACGGTGGAAAACAGCTCTGAGACAAAAAGGTGTCTGGGAATCCGACAACATTGTTACATTTGACGTGTGAGATTCATTTCCTTAGGCGGGTTAAGTTTTTTTGGTAACATGATGGCAGTGTGGGGAATGAGGACAGAGATTTAGTCAAGTGGATTGGTGTGCTTTACCTTGTATATTCATGTCAAAGGCATACAAGACTTAAGACTTGTCGGACATAAGAACAAATCCGACTTACGAACGTGCTTCCTCATGCTTTTCAAACTTATTTCCAGCTATATAGACAAAACTTTTTGTCTGAATTGAGCCATGTATGCTGAACAAAAATGAATGATGGTAGATAATGGTTAAAAATATGCAGGTTTATGTAGGTTAAACTCATTAGACAGAATACCAACTTTATTAATCGTAGTATAATAGATACAACATCAATATGTAATATCTATTCCAAAAGCGATGTGTGGGTTAGATCGGGGTGAGATAAGAAGCGCATGACCCAATGCACTCTTTATGGAGGCAGTGTTATGATCTGGGGTTCCTTCGGGTTGGTCAGGTCTAGGCTCAGCAACGTTATATGACTACCTGAATGTAGTGAATGGCCGGGGTATCTATGGAGTGGTTTACTTCCCTGATGGCACGAGAATATTTCATGATTCAAATTGTGAAAGCGTGGTTCTGGGAGCCTGCGGAATCATTTACACACATCAGCAAAGCTAAAAGCTGTTGAACCAAATATTGGAGTGCATGACTTTCTGGTGACAGCCTGCAATCAAACCTAAGACTGTGCATGACATTTTATTTTTCAAACAAATATAAGGTTTTCACAGGGAAATAAAGTAAATGTAACTTGCCGTATCCCAGAATGTAGAGTTACATATTCGAGTAAATGTTTTTGTTTATACAAAAATACCTTAAGGAAATTCCAGAACTTTAATGTCAGAAGTGGGATTTGAACCCACACCACCATTTGGAGACGAGAATCCTCCTGTCAGAGGAAGGCCTAGCACCTTAGACCGCTCGGCCATCCTGGCACATGTCCTGTGTGGCCATCCACATGTGCAGACATCATAAATATCCAGTCTATTAGCAACCATTTGTGTGTTTCATCACAAAACAAAAAAACTTTTGGCTTTTCTCACACTGATTTTTCAGATTTTCTTAATTTTTATTATTGTTCTTTCATGTAAGTTGTTCTGCTAAAAAAAAACAGTCTTGTTGGTAATTCTCCACAAAATCTGTTAACCAAGTGTCTCCTGTTCTGGTGCTAATGGTACAGTAGTGGTGTGAGACATTCTCACGTACTCGGACCGGTAAAAATCGGGTATGTAATGGTGAAAAATGACCACAGCCCCGCAGACATGCAGTTCACTGTCAATGTCTTAATCAGTGCAGAAGACGGCAGCGGAGTCATTATGGTTACATTAAAAAGTCATAAACAGAAGCATACGTTCATAATTTTATACAAAACCAGCAGCTTGTCCAGGTCATACGGCAGCATGATTATGAATAATGAAATCGAGCTCCTGTCTCACTCATCTGTGAGTTAATCAGCTCGCACTGAAATAGCTTTTCCCTCTGACTGCATGAGCAAGATTGTTGGAGCATCTCTGGTGTATACAGTCATACAGTAGAACTACACAGTGGAGGACGTTGCGTAAAAATGCAGTTATCAAGCAATTTACTTTCCAACATGTCCAAATAGCCCTGTCACTTTTCATTTCATCCTATCTGATCGACTGAATAAATATCAATTATAGTGCTCTCTGATTCTCCAGATCTACAGTATGGTACATCAGTACACATGCCCATAAAGGGGTTATAATCTCATTAGTGTTAGATTAACCATGTTTTGAAAATGAAATATAAACTGAAGTTAGAATAAAAACATCTGTATGGTATTTCGCAGTGTATTTTCATTATTAGCTTCCATAGTATTTGCAAATCATCTGCAAATAATATTAAATTCTTTAAGCTACAATGTTATTGGATTTCTTTGCCTTTGGCCAGAACTATTTTAGGTATCGGTCAGGGGTTTTCAAACTTTTCACAGCCTTATACTCCTTCAACTCTGAAATAAATTCCACTTTCCACCTCAGCACAGATTTATTACTAACACAATCCAAATATTTAAATGTTAAGCTCCTTGTTTAAATATGTGCAATGATATTTTTGGGTATTCATTGTAACCAAGGAACATTTTTTCCTTGCTCTTGAACTGTACAGCCTGAAGAACAATGTCCCAATTTCACATTTATTTATAAGCCTATGTGTGTTTGAGATTTCGGGTTTAGATTACAGTATATCGTACATTATATTAAACAGACTTGATAAAGTTCCTGGCTACTGTATATTTCATGGACTCCTGGGAGTTCCTGCCCATATTTTGGGAATCACTGGTATACAGTAGGTGACTGCATGTCTAACAAAAAAAAAAAAAAACAATCAGATTTTTAGACTGACAGCATTTTTAGTCCTTGACCTTGTGAACCAGTACCAGGATGGATTTATTATGGACTTTAAAGCACTTTGTTAGGGGGCAGCCAAATGTCACAGATATAAATGTAAACGTATGTATAAACTCTCATTTTTCAGTATATAATAAAGTCATGTGTAAAACAGACGGATAAATTCAGCCCCTCAGTGTTGTTTCATTTAAGCAGTGTGAATTTGAAAGAAATAATCCTGAAATAAACCATAGGACATTTCTGCTTAATGTTTTCAAACTTCCAGGATTTACAGCATGTACAGTACAGTACACAGACATGTGAAGCATAGACATTACTCTCTGGATTCTCAAGAAGAGGGCTTGAACACAGTCTGAATACAATGCAGATCTAAAGCCGCACTTGTGTGCTGCACTTGATGCGCTATACTGTATGTCACACTCGCATCTAAAAACAACTAAAAGCACATCATGTGTTGTGCTGGCAGTGGAGTATCCAGATTCATTAGGAGAAGTTAACATCTTTACAATATTTATCGGTGTATTTTCCTTATTAGCTTTCAGTAAGTATGCAGTCATCTGTCAACAAAATCATATTTTTGAACCTACAAGGTTAATTATTTTTTTTGTCTTTGGACAGGAATATTTTAGGCATCAGTCAGGGCTTCGGATGATGTAGGAGTGGTGATCTAATCCTTTCTTCATCTTCTTTAAACTTCTTTAATTCTTTTAATCACAATCTACACTCCTGCTGAAACATCTGATCAACCTCCTAAGCCAGCACTGCCCCATATTGCAGTGGTTCTTTCTTTTGAGTGCCATTATTAAAATGATCCATGATATACATTCAGATCTCATTTCAATGTCATTTCATATTGTCTGTCATTAGTGTGTTAATGTGGACTCTGCTTATGGAATAGTATCACGAGACAAGCCACTTTGGAGCAAACATGGACCTGAGAGAGAGTACACATTCAAATTGGATGAGAGGTCACCCGTCTCTCATGCTGATTTTAATGGACTGAAGAAGCCCATAAAAATGCAAACAAAGCCACTGGTATTCTACAATATTACAATACCTCCGTTTCTTTAATCAGGCTCAGGTCAATATAAGAGGCTCTCCACAGAGACTCTCTAAAACACTAATCAGATGTTTCTCTAGCCTCTTCTATCATCTTGCTTGGATTGTTTTGTAATTAAGACTCATCCTTTCATCGGAGCAAACCTTTGAAACGTAGCTGTCTCCATCACTGATCCTCAGTCAGCTAAAAAAAAAAAACCTCTGGTTGAAGGATTTCCCTTGTAAGCATTCGACGGGTTTGCGCAAGAAACTCCTGCAAACAGATTAAAGAAAAACCATTAGAGACGGCATCTCAGGCACTAATACTTACTGAATGTGAGAATGAAGTGATGCTGGAGAATATTAATGGAAAAATTAAAGAAATGGATTTTTATATCTCACCATGGAAACTTAATTTTCAATGATAGGAGACATTGCTGACCTTGAAAAGTCAAACATTTGTCTTTGCTCAATTATATATTTTAGTTGGTCCCAAATGCATTATAATATTGACAGTTTGTTCTCTTCCCACTGCGGTTGAGACAAGGAACCATTTCTAAAGTTAAAATACTAACAGAGCCAATGTGGATAAGATTGAACAATTTTCTAAAACATACAAAGATGTCAGTGAATGAATTCCTGGTGATGTGTGTATCTTCTCTACACATATAAACATTGCAATCAGATACGCATTCATACTTAACCAGGGGCAATTTAGCATGGCGTGTCTATTTGCATGCGTGTTTCTGAGTGGTGGGAGGAAACCAGAGAACTCGGAGGAAACCTACAAAGAGAACCTGCAGAGAACATACAGTATTTTGAGCTCACTATCGACCCAGAACGGGGCAAAAGTTCCTCCTGTGCCACCGTACTGCTAGAGAGGGTGGATTATTTAAGACATTTGTTAATTAAATACATAACAATGTGATGTAGTTTTTTGTCATGTCAATATTGGAACTGGTTTAAGTTTATTAATTAAAGCCGTAGAGAGAAAATATTGCTCACTCATTGCCTATACCACTTTATCCTATATACTGTACAGGGTTGCCTGGAGCCTATCCCAGGAAATTTAAGCGTGGTACACCCTGGACAGGGTGCCTTTACATTACCAGGCACACACACTCTGGGAACAACAATTAACCTGCATGTCTCTTGACTGTGGGAGGAAACCCACCAAGCACGGGGAGAACACACTAATCCTATGCACACAGAGCCGGCGACTGAACCCAGACATCAGTGCTAACCACTAAGCCACCGTGCCAACTGAGAAAATCTTAATAGAAATGTAATAGAAATTAATAGAAATAAAAATATTAATAGAAATAATAGAATAAGAACCATTAACTAATAGTGCTGTGTATGCTACATGTGATATAAATGTAGGCCCTGTGATGCCTGGCAACCCTTCCAGAATAAATCCATGCTTTTATAGTTGTTCCCATGATTAGCTCCGAAACAACTGCACGTACTCGAGATGAATAAATAATTAACAGTCAGGTGCAGAAAAAGCTTTCCATGTCCCTAAAGACGTACTAGTTAAAATAACGAGCTGAATTTTATCCACCTTTATGATTGCAGCCTAATTGCATGTTTTCCCATCCAAAATACCCAGTTCGACTGGATATCCGTGCTAGTTATACAGTTTATAAACTTGTGTCCTCTTTTCCTGCTTCCTACTGTCTTATTTCCCCATCATGCCTCTGTCACATTGATCTGTTTTATATATATATTTTAAGTTATGTTTTGTCTGCACAATGTTTTCATGCATTTGGCTTATTAGTAATTAAGAACAAAAAGCCAAGTTTACAACGCATGCTGTAATTTCTACTGAGTCAGGAGACAAAAGCCAAAGCAGTTACACACACCTCTATAGTAGTTTTGCTACCTAATTATTTTAATATCAAGGTTGGATCCAGTCAGATGCACCGGATGGGTTCAATTTCATGCTCCAGGTGGCGGTTCCCCAAAGTAATTTCCCATGTGGCCGCACTCTCCCGTGCCAGGCCTCTTGTCCAGTTGTCCTCCTCTGTTCTGCTGAACCGTTCAGACCCTCGCCATAGTCTGATTGCTTCTTAGCAACGTCACCAATGTACCCGTTTTAATTTCACTCCTTTCAACGCTGATTTTCCTCACTGAGTCCAAACACCAGAGATTTGCTGACTACAAGAGCTTTCCCCCTTTGCACTGCTGGATTTCTGGGCACCTACTTTCCCCTGGCTCGCTTTTCTCTTGGTACCAGTGCTAACCAGATGAGGGTTCTCTATGAGCACCACGAGTGAGAACTCTAAGGAAATGTGGATTTTGCATGTCAGTGGTTGAGACCTGGAGGACCTCTGATATCTATTTGTACAGTAGCTTGCAAATAGCCAGTAAAACTTTGCACTGATTGTGTGTTGAGTGTACAAATGTGTGCAAACTTCACAACACCAAGAGAAAGATACAAACTGATTCACTAACAGGGTGAAGAGAGGATTGAATCTATCACCTAAATGATTATCCAAAATATTCTTACAAAAGTACATGGTGGTTAGCACTTCCCGGGTCGAGGGTTTGATTCCTGCCTCAGGTCTGTGTGTGTGGAGTTTACATGTTCTCCATGTGTTTGGTGTGGTCCTGCTAGGTACTTTGATTTCATTCCACAGTCTAAAGACATGGTAGCTAGCATGCTTGTCTTTGGAGTACAAATCAGAGTATCTATTGAAAACCTGCCAAGCAAAGAACACACCGAGGTAACGGTGCTAACCGAAACATTTCAGTGAAACATTTCAGTGAAAACATTTCAGTGAAACACGCTCCCAAAGCTTTCTTTCTTTTTTCTGAAAAGTGGTATTTTACGTTATATGCTGCTTTCTTTAGATGATATTTTAAATGTCTTTTTTTTTTATTGATTTCATAATTTCATAAAATGCATGTTTTGGGGATAAAATAAGCCCTTATTTGTCACCTAGACATTTTAGCAGAGTGCCGTTCTTTTCTGACCTGTTATAAGGTTGGGGTCAAAGTGCAGGGTCATCACCTCTACAGCTGATAATGTTGAGAGAGCCTTGCTCAAGGGCCGTGGCTGAGCAAGTGCTTGGACCCCTGAGCTTCAATAACCTTCAGTTAATAAAAGGTATAAGATGAAGCGAGGGCTATAATTTTTCATTTATTTTTGCTTATCAGACAATAAATGGGATGTAATTGCAAGTAGGATAAACCTTTTATTTTTGGTCTGTCCACATGCCATCCAGCCCACTGGGTGATGGAAACTCTCCACTTTGGAGGTATAGCCATCGTTTTTGTAGGATTTACTTACTTGGGGGTGAATGACCTTGCTCACGGGTCCAACACTGTCATCCCAGCAGCGTCGGGACTCGAACCGGGAACTTCCTGTTCAGCAGTCCAACAGCTTAACCATCAAGCTACCCCTGCCCCACAGCCCATATACAGCATGGGATTTGAATTCATTATACCTTGATCTAGCGTTTTTGCAAAAAAAAAATTAATAGACATATACAGTGAATGCACTTAACACTTTGTTGTTTTCTAGTGTGAGGTATGAATAGAGTGTTTAAAACCCTGCTGCATTTGATACATTCGTACCCACATCACACACACTGCCATTTTATTGTTCTCCTGCGAATGACACACCAGCAGCTACTATCTGCTCGGGACTCATCCTATGGTTGTCCCTTTGCGCTGCTGGACAGGATAAAGGGGGTGGAGCATGAGATATGGACTCTGGTCAGTAATTGGACACAATCCTAAATCGACTTGTATGACTTTTGATTGTGTCTTGTTCCCGATGAGTGATCCTCACGCTTGCTGTGAAGTGCTCAGCATGTTAGGAATGAGCTGCCGGTGCTCAAATGTTAAAGGTCTCTGTTCCTTGGAGGATGAGTTAATTGGCAAATGGTCTGGAGACACACATTCTCATCCAGTCTGTTCATCCCCCCCTCAGTGTTGGGGGGTGTTTTCGATAGAATCCAGTCACAGAGGTGGCCTCAGTGTACGTGCATGTGCATGTATGTGTTAGTGGGGTTTAATCGATTTCATGTGGCAGATCATGAATAATTTAACTGTATCTCAATGTGCGTTTAATGTCACCTCTAGAAGTCTTAAAGAAAAAAAAAAGGAAATTGAACATGCACATACAAAAAAAAAAAAGGAACTTTTCTTACCCTCAGGGGTGTTTAATATGAGCTTCCCGTGAAAATTCACCTCTCACCCCTGGATTGATCCTGGACTTGTATATATATCTGAATGCAATATGGAAGGAAAGGCCATCCTAAATGCCTTATCTTGTCCAAGGAAAGCTTTTTAAGCAATTCATATTGATTTCCCCCACTTCTGCATGGCATTGAATAAGCATTGCTTGAGAAGTGGTGTTTGAAGGATAACTGCGTGGCTGTAAATGTGAATATTGGTATGTGCCTGCATTGTTAACATACTGATTCTTATTATATAACAACACTTTATATTAAAAATGCCACTGGTTGCCACGGATGTGGCTTTTATGTATAAAAAAAAATATATAGACATTAAATCACATTCTTCTGCCTTTTTATGTAATGTTGCTGTCGCTGCCACGAAACGCCTCCGTTAATAGATCTGCTCCCATCCTTATCTGTAGGCAGGATGTTCTTTCATCACATGTCTACTCTTTTTTTATACTGTACAAGCATACTTTAAGTGATTGTGTCCACGTAGAGTCAGAGAGCACTCGTTTACAAAAAGTCTCTAACATATCTATACTGTACATATAGTAAAACTGTAAAGTTGGCGTGTCTGTGAATTGAAGATATTTACGGAAAAAAATAATTTGACGTAAGATGAGTAATAGAACATATCAAGATGGTTTTTTGTATTTTTGTCTGTCTGTTTGTTTGTGCACGCATCACGTGAAAAATGCAGAACGGCTTTTAATACGGTTTACACAGGTGTATTTGTCTGAGCTTGAGGTAACATATAGGCTTTGTTTCATCGCAATCGGCCATCGGGACGAGCAGATATGCTACTTTGAAATTTAAATGGAAAACCCCCTTACTGTATATGATAAAAAATTGACCTTGAAAAAAATCATTAGTTCATTTCAAAATTCAACAGATGGCGCTGTACATTTTTTAAAAAAGTACAGTGTGCAATTAAATTCGCAGGCACATCAAGTCTGCTATACATTGCTTTGCATACTATATAAATTTACTCTTGTAATGAGGTCACAAGTAAACTTTCCTTCCGATTGCACCACGACTCCTGTTGCAGCTGAACCTTCCGGCAAATCTTCCATTTGATTATTTAGCTTCGCCTTATGTTAGGTATCCACTACACGACTTTGATCATTTTAAAGGATTCTGTATACACTAAGTGACTGGCTTACGCAGATTTTATTTAATGACAACTCAAAATCAGTGGATCGTACACTTAACGACTGCAGGCAGATGAGACATCACAGACTACACGACTTGTCACTCCAGCTGAGGCCAGCTGAATGCAACTCTCGAGGGAGCAAGAGTTTCACGTGAAGACAAAGAGGAAGGACAAGAACAATAAACAAACATGGATGCAGGACAGGTAGCAAGACAGCTTGAATATGCGCCACCATCTGCGCTGAGAAAAAAAAAAAAACAGCGTTGTTTCTGCATGAACGACTTGATTTTTTTTCCCTTCACTTCCATGGTGGACACGCACAGTGTTTCATTTTGTTTTTTTGTTTTTTTACACCTGTCGTCACGTGATCGATCAGTTAACAAACTAATTATTCTGCCTCCTCTATGTTCATTGGCTAGGATGAACTTGGCTCGAACTTGGCACGATTTTGAACCCAATACAAAATCCTGTCTGAAGTCATGTAGTGCATCCTCAGCTTTACTGGGCAGCATATTAGTATGTCTATCTACAGTAAGTGTTGGGTTGATGCTGTTCTTCCAGACTTTACCTTAACTTCTGCAGTTCTCTGTAACTGCCATCTATAAATGCCAATAACATTTCAGACAGTTTGAACCATAAGCTGGAAGCACTTCCATATCTCTTTCTAACCGCAGATTTTCTAGCCTTTCATTGGATGCATTTTTAGATCCTCAGGCATCTGCTTAGAAGACTTTGTGATTGCTGAATGTTAGCGTAAGGTTTGAAGAGTTGAGAGAATTTGTTACGTGGTGAGAGTAATACCTAATGACAATCCTCGACTTAAGTAACAAGTCATAATGAGTCAATTAAAGCCTAACAAGGTAATTAGTTTCTGAGACTTCACAGCTAGAAGGCTGTCCTAATTTTTGCCCATGCCATAATTACTTTTTTTTTTTTTTTTGTACGGTTACTTTCATCATTAATATTTGCAGCCTTTTTTAAGAAAAGGTATTTCCTGCAGAGGTTTCGTGCATTTCTTTTCACCTAAAATATATATATATTTTTTAAATTATCATTATGACCGAAAACGTTTAAATATATCAAATTTGGCAAATGTTGGGTCAAGGTTACCAAGGTCATTTACCAACAATCCCCCAATGTAATTTTTGTCTATTGGATCACTTTTAAAGACACGTTTTGAATTTCTCACCTAGGTTGGTTTCTGCCATAATTGTGCCTATTCCCGCTCATTAGATTTAACCCAGGAACCAGACCTTCCTTTATTAATAGTATGAAAAAACTAAAAATTTGTGCTACAAACCTTTTTTTACACACATTGCAACAATGATTTAAACACTGTTGTAACTGTTGGTTATGGTAATCTATAACAGTTGATTTTAAAAATGCCTAAAATTGGACACAAAATCATAATTTTTCCAGGGAATCTGGACTTAACCTTCTTGTTTAGCTCTTGTTAGTGAAGTCTTGGTGATGATGACCTGGCACTGAGCTATGAGGATTGCATTGTTTAGACGTACACATCCTGAATCTTTGATTTCAACAGACTTAACTGTTGCCTTAGTACAGTACCTGAATCATCTGTAATAAAGTATCTCAGGACATTTTTTGGGCTGTTTATGTTTGTGACCCTGGGTGTTTGCAACTTGCATGCTATTTAGACTGCTGGACGAGGACCAATGGTGGACAAAGTACACAAATGAGTAATAGAGATAAAAGGTAAAATAGGTAAAATAGTACTCAAGTAAAAGTGGTACAATCCTACTTGAGAAACAAATGTAGACGTACTTACCTTCAAGTTTACTTTATAATGCTACATGATTGAGCGTTTTTTTGGAGGGAAGGAAAATTATGCAGTTACATATAATTGTCACCAGGTACTGAGCTTATCCCAGCGTTTCACTAGTGCTTGGATACCATCAAGGTAGTATTCTCAGTATGCCGGAGCCATGATAGGACTGCCTGCTTCATATCAGAAATTCTGGCCTCCCAGAAACTCTTTTAATGGCCCAAACATGTAGAAATGACTTGAAGTGAGATCAGGACTGTGTGGGTGATGTGGCAATAATTCCCAGACGAGTTTCTGTAATGTAAAAGTGGTGTTCATAAATAATTGTGTGTACAGTTCCAAAAGGCAGATTCGTCTCTTCCGCAAGTTGGTGACAAGTTATCTGTCGATTTTCAAGGATCAGACTTTCCACTTGCTGAATGTTCACAGCAACAGTGGGCTCAGAACCACCTTCATTCACGGATGTAGGACCTTCCTTAAAACGTTGGCATCATTCAAATGTTTTACTCAAATGTTTTTAAAAATCTCATCACCGTACTGTGCTTAAGGTCTCCTTTAAAAGTCTTACGTACTCACTCACAAATTTGCCTCTTACAAGTTTGAGTTACAGTAGACATAAGACAGTGCTAGGTACAGTAATATAACTAAATAACACTAACTATAATAAATGTTATCAGATCTAACATAAATATAATACCCCTACCCATCGCCACTTAAAAATACTGTACTCTGATAATTAAGGACTAATAA
This sequence comes from Clariallabes teugelsi, assembly GCA_030014215.1. Taxonomy (NCBI): domain Eukaryota; kingdom Metazoa; phylum Chordata; class Actinopteri; order Siluriformes; family Clariidae; genus Clariallabes; species Clariallabes teugelsi. The sequence continues at coordinate 7,443,759 of JAQMYG010000036.1, read as the reverse complement.
CCAATAAAATGAAATGAGGTAACAATATACCAAGTCAAGTCAAGTCAAGTAGGCTTTTATTGTCATTTCAAGCATATACAGTTCAGTACACGATAAAACGAAACACCGTTCCTCCAGGACCAAGGTGCTACATACAACATAAATTTACAACATAAATTAACAAAAACTAACTAAGAAACCTAATTAGTTGACTAGCTGAGACAAAACAGAGTAAGATTATAACTTAACAGAAACTAATTAAGTCCTATACAGAAAAAACAACATAACTACTAACCAAGTGATGATGAAGTGCATCCCAAGGAAATCTGAATTAAACTCTAATTAAACTTTTACAGCAAAACTACAAAAAAAAATGCTTCTTTGAATTTCTTTTTTTGCATTAAACTCTGGCAATGGCAAGAAAGTGAATAGAGACATTTTTAATCATATTAGGCGAGATCTCCTTCAGACTTTACTAGTAACCACACAAAATCCTCACTTACACTTTATAGCAGTATAATTTCTTATCCATTTCTTGGTGTAGCCTGATAAGGCTGAAAATCACCGTCTATCTTTGTACTAAATTAGTCTGCTGGAGGGAAAAGTGGCTGCTTTCATGCTTTTTCATCATTACACAAGGCTTTGCTCTGTGTCGTCACCCTCTGAGGATTTCAAGCAGACGACAGCGCTTATTAAAATATCACAGTGTAGAGGATTGCAGCAGATTACGGGCTCGAGCGCATGTGCTTACTTCTACTGATGAAATTAATTGAATCCAGATGGACATATTTCAGTCAATCATATGCTTGTATCTAATAAATCAATAAGCTCATCACTGCTCACATACAGTATACAGTGACCGGAAAAACGTATAAAACCACTAGAGATTAACACACGTAATGTCTCTGTGCTTATAAATATGAACAACATCAGTATAAACATGAGGGTGAGTCGAAAATGAGCCTCACTCTGGTTATATTAAAACTTAGAATTGTCTTAACAGCGCTTTCCATTTAAGGCTACTGTCTCCCCAGTCACTGCTGTGCAGGTGTGAACGTGTTACATCAGTTCATTTGTAACTGTGGATGGATGCCCCACTTGATCAGAGTGTGCATTCGTTTTCGTGGTCTGTGTGTGTACCTGGTGCCGTTGTTTTTCAAGGACTTTATGCGCAGTTTGTTTTGTTTTGAAGAAGTGTGTATGAATGGATAGAGAAATTCAAGGAAGGTCGCACGTGTGTTAGCCATCGAGAAGGAGCCGGACGCCTGTTCACATCCACAGCTGAAGAGAAACGTCCACACACTGCTCATCGACACTCTGCAAGAACTTAGTTTTGAGGTGTTAAAGCATTCTTCATATAGTCCATTGGACTTTAACCACTGGAAAGCAGCCCTATAAGTTCTTTTTTTTCACCTGATTTAGTCATATCCAATTCCCACACGTCAATACGGAGCTCCCACATTAAGGCTACTACTACCAGTCAGGGAGGACCGAAAACTATCACGTCTTTCCTCAGTACCTTGTGGCGCCAACTGACTGCATCTTTTCTAACTGCTTGCTCATGCACCATTGACACACTCGGGGGACAGCGCTATCCCCCCCCTCCGCTTGCATGAGCTCACAGACCCCCATGATTGGCTGTAAAGCCGCGATTAACCACTCTGATAAAACTCGGCCGATCAGCTCTCTCTAGGCCCCCGTCTGAACTAGCGATCTCCAGATGATAGGGTGAGCATTTTACCACTGCACCATGGACATTAAAATGTCTTTGAGGGGGTAAAATTCTGACACCAGACATTACCGATATTAGCATTTTGTTGTGAAACTGCTGTTGTCAGTTACAGCTTTGAGACATCTACAGTAAGACCTAAACAGAAATTTACATAATTGTGGGTAAATTTTGGCCCATTCCTCTTAATCTGACGTGCAATGCCTTCTTGAGTTATCTTCCATCTTCTAACCAGATTCAGTTTCTTAGCCAATTAGATTAAATTATTTTCTAATATGTCCTGATACACAGAGACCCTGAATACAGGATAAAGCGGTATAGAAGATGAGTGAGTGATGTCCTGATACATTGCTCTATTTGTTTTTTTCCCCTTTATTGCTGCTTCATCTGGCTAAAGTATATTGTTCTGAAAGATCTCATTGGTCTAACTTAGACATCTTTCCCTGTCCATCCTTTTTAAGCAGAAAAGTTTAACATGAAGTGTAGGAACAGAGATGATTGTAGTGCAGTTCATGCTTGTTCAGGACATCCTACAACACGTTTCAAGGACTGCTGCTTTCTCACTTACCTTCCATATGATTAGCTGCTGTTCTGTAAAATTTCTCCTACATATTATTAAAATAATTGTCCTGACATTGGTTTGTATGGTCCAGTAATGTTGTGCCTTAGAAATTCAGGAAGCTCTTTTTGCACATTTATATCTAGAACTTGATTTAGTTTTATGTATCCTTTGAAAAATGTTTTTTTATTTATTTAACTTTATTGTTATAATAACCAGATGGTAGGTTTCAAGTTCAGCACAGCTTATCTTCTTTGTGCACTCAGCTACCTTGGGTTGTGTGCATCAGATCAAGGCAGTTATCATTTGAGATTGTTAATTAACCATAAAAACCATAAAATAAAGAATGGATCTCGTAGTAAGATGGAAATACAGCAAGTCCGCGAAAGTAAAATACAGACACAAAACAACAAACCTGTTTTTTTTTTTACATTATATATTTGTTTCAAAGGTGTATAAGACTCACTTTGTCGGACTTACAAACGAATTTGACTTACGAACGTGCTCCCAGAAACAGAACGAGGGGAATCCCGTTGACACAGCAAGGGTGATCTGACCTCGTTTATTGGAAACCGGAGAAGACAACGATACACAGTGTTTACTACGCGCTTGAACAGACACCATTTTGTCTCTGAGCTGTTTCTTCCTGTGAACTCTGTCTTGTTGAGGATTTTTCCAAAATTAGGACTATTTACCATCAGAACAGCTTTACAGGACAAAAATTTTCTATCATCGTGCTCCAGGACTGATTTACTGAAACCAGTGAGGCCGACTCATTTTTCCCGCACCCCCACACATGCACACATACAATATAAAGGACTTTGGACATTCACTTACACACTGAAAATATTGTATATGATTGTAAATATTGGTATCTGGTGCACTGCAGTTTCTATGAATCTACGAATGTTCGTAAATCCTTTTAAAATTTTTAACTTGAAAGTTAGTAAGTTGGGCACTTCCTGTAATGAAGGTGACAAAATCAGTGATGACTAGAAGTCTTAGAGGTGTAGAGATGTGGAAGAGAGAGGTGTTTTAAATGGGCTTGGAAGGAAAAACCTGAATAATATACACTGTATAAATCCGTTAATTCCGCCTCTGATCAGTGTGACTCACGATGCTCCTCGTATTTATTTCCTTAAGGGTGATATCCAGTCAGAAGAAACGCGAGCATGTGCGCTCATATTCTATATTTCCGTATGATAAACAAGCCTACACACTTTCGAATAAGATTTTGATTCATTCGAGATGTCACTTCTGCTGCCATATCGACATCAAAATAAAAGACTCATTTTTCGTTTACAAGATGGCCTTTGGCAGGAACAGGAATAGAGTGTGAGTGTGGAGTGACTCAATATTCACAATACAGAAAGCAGCATTGTCTCACAGCATTTATTGTAATGTTTTACTACTGTTGTGTACAAAAGGAAGTTTTGCCTGGAGGAATCATGACTCTATGTGTCATACGCTAGAGAAAATTGTGAGATTTTGCTTATGAACATAATGTGAGAAACAATAATGCACAATCAGAATGAATCTGTTAGACTTGCAAATAATGTCTGTTTGATTAATGCCTCATATGTCTCATAAGTGTGGGCGTTTCCTTTTGTTAGACAATATCACCAGCATTGTTCAGTGCTGTCCTTGTAGCAACACTTTCGTTTTTGTCCATTACTGCTCAACAATTTCACAATCATTTTTCAGTTGGTTTAAGTGAATAGCAAATCACAAGAAAACATTTAATTCATAATGACTCATTCTTCCTGCATTCGAACCGTTATTTTCTATTGAGAAAAACAGCGTGTGGTGAAAATGCTGAACGCAAGCAATTTTTATGCTGGTCTTGAATTAAACTTTTTGAATTATTCTGTAAATATTAAAAATATGTTAAATGCTCCTATACCAACTTATACTGATATCAATAAAAACATGTATATTATGTAGTAAAAATACATATAAGAATATTTACTGTAAATATTTTAAAGATGTAATGATCTTTTAAAAAGAGAGAGAGAGAGAGAGACAGAGAGATACACTGCCTGGCCAAAAATAAGCTGCACATTCTATTTTTAATAAAAAAAATTTTGGACAGCCTTTAAGAAAATAATATTAAATTATTTGTCACATGTACCTTAAAGGACAGTGAATTCATTTAAATAAAAAAATCTGCATTTGCCAAGTAAAAAGCTGATAGAGCACCCCTGGAACAGATGGGGTTAAAGGCCTTGTTTAAGGGCTCGACAGTGCTTGAACCACCGACTATCCAATCAGTAACCATAGAGCCAAAGACCAAAAATAAAAAGACCAAACTTTGATTATGGAATTTTTGATGTCACAAAATGTTTTTTTTTTTTTTTTTTTATGTTTGCATTGGGATCTTGTTTTGATAACCAGAGAGTCGAGCCACTTCATAACATGCTTTACAGCACATCTCAAAGGCTTTCAGTGGGGTCAAGATCAAGATTCTGTGCCAACTTGTATGAAAATGACTCCTCATGCTCACAAAACCACTCTTTTACAAATTTAAATCCTGGAATATACCCTTGCCATCACAGATGTAATAACTTGGTCATTCAGTACTTTTCATTTTATTGCCACAGACTGTAACGTTGCTGAGTCAACTGAAGCAACCCCAGATCATAACACTGCCTCTAGAGGCTTGTACAGTCTACACTCTACGCTCTGGAATAGGGTGATTAATCAATTAAATATAATTGATTAATAATAATACTAATAAAAATCACAGCACTATTGTTGTTATTGTTTGTTATTATTAATATTATAGGCCTATCCCAGGAGAATTTGGGCATGAAGTGGGCTACACCCTGGACAGGGTGCCATTCCAACACAGGGCATGCACACACACATACACACACACATGCACACACACATTGGCAAATTGGGAACTTTAATTAACCTACAGTATATGTCTTTTAGCTGTGGGAGAAAACCAGAAAACCCTGTAAGCATGGGTAGAACATGCAAACTCCGTGCACACAGACTTGAATAATAATAATTCTGAGATGGATTGGTGTTCTCCACCTCGTTCCTCATGGGATTGTCCCCAGACCCCCTGCGACCCTGTACAAAGGATAAGCGGCACAGAAGATGAATGAATGGCGTAAGGAAAAAAGTATATATCACAGAGTCCATTCCACTTTCTGTGAATAGATTACAGGATTCTCCTCCCCAAGCTACAAGCAGCTTATTAGCTTGATTATTTAGATGTGATCAGTGTGTAAAGTATTTATATTAGTAGGCTATTAGCTCTGCTTCCTCCCAATCTCTTCCTCAAAATCGAACTCTCCTCATTATCACCGTAGTCTGACCTCCCTCTCTCTCTCTCTCTCTCTTAGCAATTCTAATGAAGCTGCAAATCAGACATGCGCGCGCTGGGGTAGGATTTGTGTTGCATCAGCATATTAGCCACTAACAGCCCCTCATGTGTGTCACGTGACTCCGCTAACTGTACTTCACCTCCCTCTGCGTTAGCACACAGCCACGCGCCTCTTTGTTCTCGCTCTACCTCCCACCGCGAGCTCTCAGGATCTGATACTGAACAGCTGAATGAAGGTCTCAATCCTGACACTAAAATGTTTGTGAGATAATTTACTCTGATGATGCTTATTTTAATCTTTCCTATTATGTTAGTAATGTCAAGGGGTTTATTTTTATATTAGAAATTCAGAGTGTTTAACATCGATACGCTCAATTGAGACTTGTTGTGTTAAATGTATAGCTCTTATGCATAATGCGTGGTTTAAGTCAACCATTAAACCTAATATTAATGAATAAAACAGATGTTTAATGCTTCACTGCAGGCTGTAATTTCTGTGACAGCAATATGCTTTATTTATTACTTCTTTCATCTCTTATCTATGTTGCCATGTTGCCTTAATTTCCTCTCAAGCAATACACACTGGGCTTTTTCCTTTGAAGGTTATATTCACACGTGTAAACTTAGACCTGAGCTTATACATCATATATGCCATGATGGATGTGTGTGTGTGTGTACTACCTAAACACAGATAAACAACCTAAACAAAGATAAGCTACCTGAATGCGAATAGACTTCCAGACCATGCAAATTCCCTAAACACACACAAACTCCCTGAACACAGATGAAAAACTGAAATAACTTCCTTAACACAAACCCGGACACTACACGAATGTGAATAAAGTACAGTACCTGAATACAGAACAGCTACATCAACATAAATTACATGACTGGAACACACAAATAACTCAATCTTAGATAAACTCTAACCCAATGCAAAGACAAACTGAACCAAAATTAACTATTAGAATATAGAAAAAATGTTTAATTACAATCAGGTACCAAACCCGGATAAATTACAAGGACACACATGAACATGACAAGCTAACTACTAAACTACTCAAGCATAGATACACTACCTACAGTAAACACACAAATTACACAAAAACAGATAAATGCATTTATTTAAACATCATTAAACTGCTTGAAAACAAATAATATAAGATAAAGCTTTATTGTCCCACCTGTGGGGAAATTCACAAATGAAAATCATAAATAAACTGTGTCCAGTTACCACACCTGTAAAATAAAATAAAAAACGACCACAACTAAACTTTCGTATAAACAACCACAAGTAAACTTTCTGAGTGAAAATAACTGCTGTTACTTTAATATCTGATTTTTAGCCCATTAAGGTAAATTTCACATGGTATGTGTGTGTGTGTGTGTGTGTGTGTGTGTGTGTGTGTGTGTGTGTGTGTGTGTGTGTGTGTGTGTGTGCATTCGTGTGTTTTATTCTTAAACAATTATCCATCTTTAATACTATAATAGTGGAATTAAAAAAAAAACACAGTGACGTAGTGATTATCACCTTGGCCTTGAGCGCTGTGGGTTCGATTCCCATTTCGCGTCTGTGTGCATGGAGTTGCATCTTCTCCCCGTGCTTGGTGGGTTTCCTCCAGGTATTCCAGTTTCCTCCCACAGTCCAAAGACATGCAGTGTGTGTATGTGCCCTGTGATGGATTGGCACCCTGTCCAGGGTGTACACCGCCTCGTGCCTCAAGTCTCCTTGTATAGGCTCCAGGCCCTCCACGACAATGAATACAGGATTAAGAGGTATAGACGATAAATGAATGAATGAATTAAATGGTCAATCATAAGCTTGGTATAGCCTCCACTTAATACCATGACTTGTGATCATAGATCGTCTATGTGTTATTTCTTACTGCATGACAGTGGCTTAATGCTTCTTATTCATCTACTTCATTGTTTGTCTAAGCTGGAGCTCAGTTTGGTTATCAGAGCATTACTCATTACCGACAAAGGTATACAACTTAGTATCAAAAAATTAGGACCAAAATCAATCACAGTTGAGTGCTATCTCATATTCTCTCTCTCTCTCTCTCTCTCTCTCTCTCTCTCTCTCTCTCCTCTGTCAGGAAAACAGCATTAGCAAGGTAGTTCATCAACACGCATTAGCATACTGCAAGGGTGCCTCTTTTCCCCGTCTTAGCATAACTCAGTCTTGCTGGAGAAACGTGACCAGAATGCCAGCAGTAGCTCCGCTGTGTCAGTACAAGGACACAGAAATCATGTTTTCATAAACACAACAAGTCCATTACAGACAATCTTACGCTGTTTTGTTGAAATCAGAAAACAGACTCCGACCCCAAGTTCACTGGAATAAGTGTCTGGATCAATAGAGCCAGACAACAGTTGATGAATCAGATTCCCCAAAGTATACATGAATGGACGTCTGTGTACCGACCCAGACACTTTATTTTCCTCCGTGTTTGTTTGCCTCAAGTTTTGTTGTCCGTTGCTTCCAAGCTGCTGTCAAGGCATTTCAAATATTCATCTTTTACAGAACCCTAGAGACCTGGCAGTGTGTAATAGAAACCTGTTAAAGTGATGGATAGAATTTAAATCAAAATGTGATGAGAGGATTATGGAAATTAGTGACATGAAGTCTTAAAAGTTATTTAGGATAAAACCATGGCGTTTAAATGATTAAGCTGTCATGGTGTAACTTTTGTTCCTCAACCACTTTATACACGTCAGAGTCTCAGCAGATCCCAAGGAAACAGGGTGTGAAGCGGGATAGATCCCGAATGGGATGCCCAGGGCAGCATGGACAAACGTGTATATAGTCATTCATATATAGAGGTGTTTTGTCTTCCAAATTCTTCCCCAAAATTTTTTTGGTGGTGGTAGAAAACTTCATTCAAACACTTAAAGTGATTTTAGGATTCAATCTGCCACCCTGGTGCTGTAACCACCTCACTCCAAGACTAATAGTAGTCAGTTATAATGTCAAATTCCTAAATATTCACTGGTGCTTCTATAAAACTAATCAACTGTCCCGTGTACCAAGCATACAGGGTGAAAATGGAGCTATTTTATATTTGCTTTACATTACTTGTGTGTTAAAAGGGCGACATGGTGGCTTAGTGGTTAGCAGTGTCACCTTGCACAACCAGGGTCCAGGTTCGATTCCCGCCTCTGTGTGGCTGGAGTTTGCATGTTCTCCCTGTGCTTGGCGGGTTTCCTCCAGGTACTCCGGTTTCCTCCCACAGTCCAAAGACTAATTGCCGTTCCCAAATTGCCCGTAATGTGTGTGTGTATGTGTGTGTGCCCTGTGATGAATTGGCACCCTGTCCAGAGTCTACCCCGCTTCATGCCCTAAATCTCCTGGGATAGGCTCCAGGCCCCCTGCGACACTGAATACAGGATTAAGCGGTACAGACGATAAGTGAGTGAGTGTTAAAGATGTTACATGGATCTTTTGTATAGTAAGAAATTGAGTTAAGTAAGATGTCATTAGACCTGCAGGGTCGAGGGTTCGATTCCTCATGTCCTGAGCCGCCTGGGACCAGCCGTGACCATGTACAGAATAAACTGTGTAGATAATGACTGAAGGAGTAGAAATCAGGAAATTAAAGAACATGCGTGGGGTTGATAATGTGTCAGAACTTCAGTAAAGTACAATGTTCTTAAATATTAGTCAGTAAATAAAAATGAAGCTTATGATAAAAACTGATTATATTGATTTATTGTTACTTCTTGCATGTGTAAATTACAAACTTAGTAATGTCTAAACTCATCCAAATGCTACGCCACGGGAGAGATTTAAAGAAACCAGACGTGCGTTTCTGAGTTATTTCAGGTGCCATGCTAACCTTCAGAACTGATAAGAATCACACTGAAAGTCTTGCTGACCCTGGATCTGCTTCGTAGCCTCTATCTTTGGATCTGAATAGTTCTCGCGGAAGCTGTCGATAAGTGCATCAATACATCTGACTCTGTCTCGCTAGACTGTGTTCAGACTCTGACAGCGTTCTGGTATTAAAAAATCCACGCTAAGCTTTTTTTTGGTGTTGCTTGGAGCAGCACTGACCTTTACGACAACTACACAAACTTTACTTTGCTCACACCAGGACACACTTTAGTTGTATTATTATATACTCTACATCTCCTATGGTTTTCACTCCTTTTATTCCTCATTATTTATTTCAATATATACTTCATATTTACACAATTATCCATTTTTAATTAACCAGTGATTTTTTTTTTTTTAAATAACCGATGAAATCTGTTTAATCAAAGATAAGAACAGGCTTTTTTTTTTGTATTCATTGTTCATTAGATTTTTGTGGAACAAAAGGGTTGATTAATCCAAGGTCATGGTGTTTATCATTGTGTGCAATTTTCAGTACAACAAAATAAAACCTGTGACAGCCTGAATCTACAAATGATGTGTTATAATTCTGCAAAACACTGCGTGAAAACCATCTTTACAACAACTATCAGTAATTATTTTTCACCAACTCTAAATTGACGTATTTGTCTTAGGTACAAAGAAATCAACTTGTTCACTTTTGATTGAAGAAATGCTTCACGTCTATAACTCTGGCCTCCCAGGAACTCCTTTTCAATTCATGGGAAAAAAAACTGCATCACTTGCTCCAAGGCATTTGAACATGTTTGGGCCATTAAAGGAGTTCCTAGGAGGCTTGTGTTTCAGACATGAAGCAGGCAGTCCGATCATGGCGTACTGAGAAAAAAAATTTGCCCTGATGGTATCCAAGCTCTAGTGAAACGCTTTGATAAGTGCATTAAATAAAAAAGAGAAATAAAAATATTTTTCTCGGTTTGACTTGAACATCCCTCATATTATAAACAGCACTGTAATGATGCTGAAAAAGTGTTGCGTTAAATAGCATAAAGTCGGTTTTCTCGTGTTTGTCATTTTATATACTATTAGCACTATTAAAAGTCAAATTCGCAGAGTTTGTCATTTGACCTGATATTAATTTCAACTGTCAATATTTTCAATTAGGAGTAATCAGGGATAGTTTACCTTTAATTATATAGATTTTATTGGACTTGATGATCTGAATGTATTTTTGGGTTTCTCGTTACATTGCCTCAGGGTAAAGTTGATACATTTCACTTTTTCACGCAGAAACATTTTCTGTAATTTCAAATGTGTCTTTGAACTTCTCCATGCACATCCCTTGGATTTCATTTTCCCCAGAAACCCATTAACAGTCTTGCATCAGTATGACAGTGATTTGTATTATTGGATAAATATGGTAATCTAACAGAACATCCTGCTTTCATAACTTATTTCATCCCCTAAAGACAAATTGAAGAGAGGATGAGCTTCACTCCGTGATATATTAAAGAAAAAAGAGATGATGCAGCTGACACAAGCTCATTAGTTCTGTCCATGGACCTTCGTTCTTTCCTTCTTCTATGCAGCATGATGTGTTCCCAGGGAAATGATCTGTAAAGATGTTTATAGTTACATATGAATATTTTTCCTTCTATGCTGAGAAGGAATTTGTTGTGCATTTTGTAACAGGAAAACATGTCTGGAACAAGAAGAGCTAACGCTCCACTACATCCTCAAAAACAAATCGGGTGAATGCGAGAACTTGTAGAACTTGGCAGGAACGAAGTAGAATCTAGTAAGAATGTAGTATTGTCTTCATAGACATGGAGCTGCCGGATCTTTTTTTGCACATGTTCATAAAAAGACCTAGTTTAAGCATGATGTAAGAAGAACTTAATAAGGACGTACATAGTAATGATGGTACTGATCAGTTAACAGCGTGCGTTAACACCTCATAGGGACTTGACTTAGTACAAGCATGGCGCAGAACGGAAAGTTTGGATGTTGCTCTGACTGAGTTGTCATTGGGATGTCACTGTTTTATTGCTCTTTTATGTAGTTCTCTTGACGACCGCTTCAGCTTTTGTGCTATGACCGTTATAGGTCCATGCCACATTGTAGAAGACCGCATTAAGTTCTTATTACATTATAGTGTTTATATACAGCAGGTAATCAGCACGTCTGTGTCCCGTTCAGAGAATTTAGAACAGGTAGTCCCTGACTTACGACCGAATTCTGTTTTGGGAGCACGTTTGTAAGTCTTGTACGCCTTTGACATGAACATTCCATTTAAAGCAATACCAATTAACTTGACTTAATCTCTGGGACTGCCTGTGTAAATACTGGATCCATTTCCTCACACCATCACTTCATGATGAAAAGCTCTGTTAATGTTGCGATCTTTATTCCAAAACCCATCGGATGTAATGACAATAAAGTAAACACGTGATAAGCGGCCAGAAAGACCATGGTGCGAAAGGTAAAAGCTCAATCTCGTGAGATTTGGCGAGCACAAGTTCATGTTCGTGAAAGTAAATTAGTGACAACATGATGGACGCATTGAGAACGTGACATGAACATTCAATTCAATTCATTTTTATTTGTATAGCGTTTTTAACAATTGACATTGTCTCAAAGCAGCTTTACACAATCAAAAGAATTATTTAAGTTTGTATGGAATGTGAATGT